>JAIUZE010016991.1:0-22616 GCA_022085475.1 Heliosperma pusillum
TCGTCTAGAGGTGAACTTCCAGGGACAACGCCCGCTAGCTCACACCCGAACCCCAAAATATCATATCCAAAAAGTCATCCATACCCGAACCCAAAATATCATATCCAAAAAGTCATCCAAAGAAAGCAACCTGTTCATTCATGAAAAACATGAACGCCACAGTCAGTGGGGAGTAACTCCGGGTTCGCCCAGCCATATCACCTTTAACGTACATATAAGGAAATACAAAAGTAGAGCATGCATATATAAATATACATGTGAGTTACGATAAGAAAAGATAGGCAATACAATATATAATGATAAGATCATGTGGAAATCCATTCCGAAACCATCATGTTATTCAAAGACTCGGGAAAGACACCCTTAGGCAACTATATACTCACTAGGGCTTACATCTCACCGTTAGCGGCATATACTTGATAAGATTGAGACTCGACAAACAAACCATACAAGTCATTCAATGATCAATCATATAATCATTCATCCAACCATACCAATATATTGACGACATCTCTCACGGTAAATGAAACGCACTAGCATCGTGTACAATAGCACGACAAGCCAATGGAAGCTCACGGAATAAGACGTTTTCCGGAACCGTATACGATAAGACGTTTCGTATACTCATGACCTAGACAAAACAAGTTCACAGGATAAGACGTTTCCCGGAATCATGTACGATAAGACGTTTCGTACACACAAGACTCTAATCCTCTCGGTAGGACGACGATAATAATACGATCCTAGTCTAAATCTGGCCAGACTCTCGGCATAAGACATGTTCCGATTCGACATGTGGTAAGACGTTCCACATCCAAGACTCGGTCAATCATAGACGCCGAGTACCCCAAATTCGGTAGATACAATTCACGAAAGAGGCGGAAAAGAGCACAAGCCTCATAACAAGCGGTACGCTACATGCAAATAACACCACCTCGCAAGTACACAACATTTGACGGCCGGGCGATCAACGCATTGCGGTTTCACCTCTAACAACGTCGTCATATCCCCACTAAACATGCATAGAAGCATCAAGGATACACCCCATCGCTCCGACATTCCAGTCTAACGAGTATAAGGTGTAGCCGGGAAATGAGAGTTCAAAGCACATGATCATTAGTGCTCAATTGATAACATATGTAAAACCGACTCGAAAGAGGGATATATCGAAAACCGTCACGAAACATGTGATACAAGCGAATAGAATATCATATATCCAAAACATGAATATTATAAGTCGTTACGTAAAATTATACGATAAACCGATCATGCGAACTATTATAAATTACGAGTTTTAGAAGTCAAAAGAAAACAACACAGCCGTGTTGCAGGCCGGGCAAATGACCGGTGGCCGGTGGGCCGGCTCAGAACACAGGCAAAATCCAAAAATCACATAAAACAGAGAAACGTAGTCTAGGCCGGTCATGTGACCGGCGGCCGGTGGGCCGGCACAGAACACAACACCAAAATCATAACATCCATACTGATGTGTTCCAGGCCGGTGGGTGGACCGGTGGCCGGTGGGCCGGCCTGGAGCACCTCTTCATGCAAAAATCCAAGTTTCCAAAGGATGTTACTGAAGTGTTCTCAGCCGGTGGTCAGACCGGCGGCCGGTCGACCGGCTGGGAACACCCCTTCATCCGTGAGCTTCCAATACTTAACCAAATCATTTCAAATCTCAATTATACTTCTAATAATCATCAACAATCAATATAATTCATCAATAATCATCATATAACATCATTTACTAATCATAGCATGGTTTCTAATCTTCCTAATCGTAATCAAATACGATTTTCTAGCATATAAACATGTAAAACACGTAAGTGATACCGAGTAACCCTTCACCGTTACCTTTATGCGTCTTCCCTACTCGTCAAGCTCCTCTTCTATAAGGAAATAGTCTTTGTCGGGATCTTGGAGGTCGCCACCTACAATTAGATCGTAAAAAGATGAATAAAGTTCATCTTGAGAAAGACGGGAAATTTGAAAAGCGAGAAAGACGATGATTTTAATATCAATACGGATAGAGGAAGGTACGGGATGAAGAATAAGATGAACTTACGTAAATTCTATCAAGTAACGAAGAAGTTACGACGAATCAAAGATCGATATTCAAAGAGGGAAAGTTTCTTAAGGAAGAAGGAAGGGTTTTGTGTTTGATTTTGTGATGAATGAAAAATTAGGTTAAGGGAGGGAGTAGTGTGAGTTATGAAGGAAAAAGTCAAAGACGGTTTCAAAGTCAAGAAAGTCAAACCCGACTCAAAAGTCAAGAAAAGTCAAACTCGCCTTAAGACGGGATTTTCATAAAATCTCGCAGAAATTCCAAATACGAACTCGGAAATTCTAAACTCGACTCGAAACTTAAAATTCCAAATTAAAACTTAAATTTGCTGAAAAGATCTCGTAAAATATTTCTAGTAGAAAAATAGGGTACATTTCCGGGTGTTACAATCACCCCTCCTTTTAAAAAGTTTCGTCCTCGAAACTTGAGAGTAGAAAACAAAAGTATCAAGGACACGAATCGGTTTACAAAATCAACACGAAAACTTTTATAAGGGAAAACATTTATGAAATGATGTTCTTCTCGAAAACGCTTTAAGTAAATTTTTCATAAGTGAGAAACTTTATTTACGAATCACAAGAGTGCCTGTCATGAACGAGAACTCTAGCTATCAAAAATTAAATCAATGCCGAAATAGTGAAATCGAAAATCAAAACAGGTGTTAGTAAGTGTCAGACTAGTCACCAGACGTCTCTAATAACAAGCCCAAACAGCCAACCCAACACAAAATCCAAATATAAAAGGGAAAGAAATCTACTTTCTCCAAAAGAGGGTACACAACCCATCTTTAAACTATTTTAAAAAGATTAAATTAGGATTACGATATGGAGATTTGAAAGTTTTCTCAAGAATAGAATCAAAATAAGAAGACATTACACGAACTTAGAGCGAACTCGAACATCAAAATCACAAATCATGATACTAAGAGATACGTCCAAACGAGTAAAATGGGCTAGAAAGGGGAAGGATTGAAAAGTAGCGGATTGAGTAAGGGTCAGATTGAGGGAAAAGAGAGGAATGAACAACATTACTATCTTCCATCTATGAAAAATTCAAATGTCGATCGCAACTCGACCTTACTAACCGCACAAGTAAACTAGTCCTCAAGAGAGTGCAAAAATATCTTCAACATTTTAAATCATCAGATTCCTACTAAAATATTTCATAACCATAAACTTCGAGTAACAACTTCCAATTATTCAACTTCAATTAGAATCTTCTATGGTTCATCGGTATGGTAGACTCCACAACTAACAACCAACATAAAAAATTTCAATACGCACTTTAATCTTCTTAGCTCCATTAAAACTCTTACTAGAAACTATCAACAAATCATTTATCTATTCAAACATGATCGCTAACCACGACCAAGTAAAGGACTTACCATGAAATCCTTTAATCCAATTTACTTCAAACTCATTATCCTAAATTTACAAGGACTTTTTCATCCCTAAAAGTCAAAACATAATTCCTCAAGCAAAGGATGAGTACAAATTCCAAATCATACCTATTGCCAATCACAGGGCGATACGTCAATTAATCAAATCATCTAGCTCATCAAAACTCAAAATGTATCGTTCTTTGCTTATGAAAATTTTCTTCGAGATTGGTCACCAAGTCCAAATTCCATAAAGTAAACATTCTTGCTAGGGTCCAACAAATAAGGGTAATAAACTCTCAAGTAATCTTTAAAGCAACCACTATAATCCTTAACAACAACAAACTATCATTACGATCTATTCGATCCTCAAGGTGATATTACAATATCAAGATTCAAAGTCTAAAACCACCAAGAGAGGTTCAACCTACTTATCCTCAATTCCTTATAGTCAATTAAACATGAATCAAGCTCCATAGGATGGGTAAGTACCATACTTAGCGCATCATCAAAATACAACCACTAACTCCTTACATTAGCTAAAGAGAAAACCACCTCACACGAGATTATGAAAGACGAACATGATACTTATGAACGCTAGGAGGCATCATTCAAGGACTACGATCTGATGGAAAAGATGAAAGCGGAGAAGGAAAATGAAATTGATCTAAGGAAAAGAACCTACCAGTCACGATCTCCGGGGAAGCAACGGCTTTGGCTCGCCTGAGTACATAGCTGGGTCCTTTAGCTCTGGCACCAGTTGCGGAAGTCTGACGATTGGGACATTCACGAATAAGATGTCCAGGCTTCTTGCAGAAAAAGCAAAAGAGAGGCCTATCATAGCATCCTACTCCCGGGTGAAAGGGTTTTCTGCAACGGTCACAAAATCGACTTCGAGCTTGAGCTTGAGGGGGAGCATTGAAACGTCTCTGGTTAGCATAGGTATTAGAGGAAGAGGGAGAGAAAGGTCTTTTGTCATGGAAGTTTGACCTTGGATTGAAAGAGGAAAAAGGAGATGGACTCTTCATCTTCGCCCCATCACTAAAGACCTTCATGGAGTCCTCGGCCCTAAGGGCATCGTCATACAATTCTCCGAAAGATGTAGAGCTCCTCCTTACTTTGCTTTGGAGCAAAGCACTAAGCTTATTACGATAGTAAAAAGCTCGATCTTCATCATCCTTGATGAGTCCTGGCGCAAAGCGAGCAAGCTGGTTGAATTGGGTGGTGAAGTCTTGGGTCAACAAATCACCTTGCTTGAAATCGATGAATTCTCTGAGTCTTTGCTGCTTGAGCTTCATGGGGTAAAATCGATCCTCAACAAGAGACTTGAAACATTCCCACTCGAAATTGATTTCAAGAATAGCGGTGGGATTGGAAATAGACCACCAGTAGTCTGCCTCCCTTACCAGGAAGAACTGAGCAATCCTTACCTTGTCCTCTTCAAGGACTTGGTAATAGTCGAATTGGTTCTCCATCTCTCGAAACCATTCCGAGAGCTCGGTAGGGTCCGGATCACCCCCATAAGGCGTAATATTGCTCCTAGCAATTTGGCTAGCCACCCAAGCATAGCCTCCTTGGTAATTGTCTTCCCTATGAGGAGGGACTTGGTTGGCACTAACAACGTTCTCTTCTACACGAGGTCCAACCATCTTCATAAGAAACAAAAATAAATTAAGTTACTCCTATCAATTAACATACACAAATAGACTACCAAATAAATCCTTAACTTCTACCCAACTCTCATTTATTATTTCAAGGTCAAGTAGTTTAATTTTAGGGTTCACGTGTGTGCGTCGGGAGCGATCAAAGCTCTGATACCAACTGTGACAACCCTCGAAAATGCGGAAATATAAAACATACAAGCATGTGAATTATATAGCGGAAATAGGTAGTTTTAAAAACTTTTATACATGCAAGTTATATAAAACGAGGAGTGTCAAAATATTACAACTAAATACTGAAATACAACAAAGAGACGGGGTCTCTTAAAATGTTAGCAAAGAACAAGTGTTTAGCAACACTAGCTAAATCGTCTAGAGGTGAAACTTCCAGGGGCAACGCCCGCTAGCTCACACCCGAACCCAAAATATCATATCCAAAAAGTCATCCAAAGCAAGCAACCTGTTCATCCATGAAAAACATGAATGCCACAGTCAGTGGGGAGTAACTCCGGGTTCTCCCAGCCATATCACATCAAACGTACATATAAGAAAATACGAAAGTAAAGTCATGCATATATAGATATCCATGTGAGTTACGATAAGAATAGATAGGCAATCCAATATATAATGATAAGATCATGTGGAAATCAAATCCGAAACCATCATGTTATTCAAAGACTCGGGAAAGACACCCTTAGGCAACTATATACTCACTAGGGCTTACATCTCACCGTTAGCGGAATATACTTGATAAGATTGAGACTCGACAAACAAACCATACCAAGTCATTCAATGATCAATCATATAATCATTCATCCAACCATACCAATATATTGACGACATCTCTCACGGTAAATGAAACGCACTAGCATCGTGTACAATAGCACGACAAGCCAATGGAAGCTCACGGAATAAGACGTTTTCCGGAACCGTATACGATAAGACGTTTCGTATACTCATGACCTAGACATTCAAGTTCACAGGATAAGACGTTTCCCGGAACCATGTACGATAAGACGTTTCGTACTACACAAGATGCTAATCTCTCGGTAGGACGACGCTAATCAATACGATCCTAGTAGAAATCTGGCCAGACTCTCGGAATAAGACATGTTCGATTCGAATGTTTTTGGTACGACGTCCACATCCACGACTCAGGTCACTCATAGACGCCGAGTTACCCCAAATTCGGTAGATCAATTCACGAAAGAGGCGGAAAGAGATCTATAGTCAAAAGTCAAGCTAGTACGCTACATGCAATAACACCACCTCGCAAGTATACAACATTTGACGGCCGGGTCGATCAACGCATTGCGTTCACCTCCTAACCACGTCGTCATATCCCCACTAAACATGCATACAAGCATCAAGGATACACCCCATCGCTCCGACATTCCAGTCTAACGAGTATAAGGTGTAGCCGGGAAATGAGAGTTCAAAGCACATGATCATTAGTGCTCAATTCATAACATATGTAAAACCGACTCGAAAGAGGGATATATCGAAAACCGTCACGAAACATGTGATACAAGCGAATAGAATATCATATATCCAAAACATGAATATTATAAGTCGTTATGTAAAATTATACGATAAACGGATCATGCGAACTATTATAAATTACGAGTTTTAGAAGTCAAAAGAAAACAACACAGCCGTGTTGCAGGCCGGGCAAGTGACCGGTGGCCGGTGGGCCGGCTCAGAACACAGGCAAAATCCAAAAATTACATAAAACAGAGAAACGTAGTCTAGGCCGGTCATGTGACCGGCGGCCGGTGGGCCGGCACAGAACACAACACCAAAATCATAACATCCATACTGATGTGTTCCAGGCCGGTGGGTGGACCGGTGGCCGGTGGGCCGGCCTGGAGCACCTCTTCATGCAAAAATCCAAGTTTCCAAAGGATGTTACTGAAGTGTTCTCAGCCGGTGGTCAGACCGGCGGCCGGTCGACCGGCTGGGAACACCCCTTCATCCGTGAGCTTCCAATACTTAACCAAATCATTTCAAATCTCAATTATACTTCTAATAATCATCAACAATCAATATAATTCATCAATAATCATCATATAACATCATTTACTAATCATAGCATGGTTTCTAATCTTCATAATCGTAATCAAATACGATTTTCTAGCATATAAACATGTAAAACACGTAAGTGATACTGAGTAACCCTTCACCGTTACCTTTATGCGTCTTCCCTACTCGTCAAGCTCCTGTTCTATAAGGAAATAGTCTTTGTCGGGATCTTGGAGGTCGCCACCTACAATTAGATCGTAAAAAGATGAATAAAGTTCATCTTGAGAAAGACGGGAAATTTGAAAAGCGAGAAAGACGATGATTTTAATATCAATACAGATAGAGGAAGGTACGGGATGAAGAATAAGACGAACTTACGTAAATTCTATCAAGTAACGAAGAAGTTACGACGAATCAAAGATCGATATTCAAAGAGGGAAAGTTTCTTAAGGAAGAAGGAAGGGTTTTGTGTTTGATTTTGTGATGAATGAAAAATTAGGTTAAGGGAGGGAGTAGTGTGAGTTATGAAGGAAAAAGTCAAAGACGGTTTCAAAGTCAAGAAAGTCAAACCCGACTCAAAAGTCAAGAAAAGTCAAACTCGCCTTAAGACGGGATTTTCATAAAATCTCGCAGAAATTCCAAATACGAACTCGGAAATTCTAAATTCGACTCGAAACTTAAAATTCCAAATTAAAACTTAAATTTGCTGAAAAGATCTCGTAAAATATTTCTACTAGAAAAATAGGGTACATTTCCGGGTGTTACAATTGTCTAGAAGATACACTCTGCTATCAACCATGGAGCAAAGGGTTCTTGGCTTTGAGTTCATGAAGGATATGTATCAGGAAGATCCAGACTTTGCAGAAGATTGGTTAACACAGAAAGAGGGAACAAGAACCATTGACTCACCCTACACTCTACAAAATGGATTCCTGTTCAAAGGAAACAAGCTCTGTGTCCCCAGAGGTTCTTATAGGAGTCTATTGATCAAGGAGGTGCATGAAAGTGGCCTTGGAGGACACTTTGGACTTCAGAAGACTGTGGACATACTGCAAGATCAGTTTTACTGGCCTAAGATGATTGGAGAAGTCCAAATAGTACTCAGAAGGTGTGGAGTTTGTCAAAAGGCCAAGAGTTCTTTTCAAGCAGGACCTTACACTCCCCTACCAGTCCCATATAGGCCTTGGGAAGATGTAAGCATGGATTTCATAGTAGCATTGCCTAGAACAGCAAGAGGGAAAGATTCTATCATGGTGGTTGTGGATAGGTTCAGCAAGATGGCACATTTCATTGCTTGTAAGAAAACTGAAGATGCCGTGAGTATGGCAGAGCTGTATCTTGATGAGGTGGTGAGGTTACATGGAGTTCCAAGGACCATTATATCTGACAGAGACACAAAGTTTATGAGCCATTTCTGGAGAACATTGTGGAAGTTGCTTAACACAAGGTTATTGTTCAGCACCTCCCATCATCCTTAAACAGATGGGTAAACTGAGGTGACTAACAAGACCTTAGGAAGGATCTTGAGGTGTATAGTTAGTAAATCTCTCAAAGACCGAGATTTAAAGCTGGCTCAAGCAGAGTTCTCTTTCAATAGAGCTCCATCAGCAGCCACATGCCACTCCCCCTTTGAAGTGGTCTATGGTACTAACCCTTTAATGCCTTTGAATTTGTCTAATATGTGCAGGTCAGAGATCCACTATGATGCCAAGAAGAGGGTGGAACAAATGCTGAAACACCATGAATCAGTCAGAAAACAAATTGAGAAAACTAATGATCTATACAAAAAGAATGCCAAGGTTCCTAAGGTCAAGAAAGATTTTGCTCCAGGAGATTTAGTATGGATCAACCTAAGGAAAGAAAGGTTCCCTTCCAAGAGAAAGAATAAGCTAGAGCCAAGAGCAGATGGTCCTTTTCAAGTCATAGAGAAGATAGGTCCTAATGCCTACAGAATTGATCTACAAGGAGAGTATGCAGTTCATGGAACATTCAATGTTGGAGATCTTAGTCCCTTCTATGAAGACTCTGAGGGAGAGGAAGACATAGGCTTGAGGTCAAGCCCTTTTCAACCTAGGGAGGCTGCAGCAAGAGCTCACCCAAGGGGCCTTGATGATCAAGCCACAAGCAAGACAAGCCTGACCCCAAGACCCTCTCAGATGGAAGCTCGAGTCACAATGTCTAAACAGCAAGTCATGGCAAGCCAACTTCAAGCCAAAACAAGCCAAGATATTGAGGAAGATTGTCCAGGGCTTGCCAAGCCATGCTGATCGGTTCTGTCGCGATCCCGAAACAAAAATAATTTACCTAGACTAGGCTAACAACATAAGGAATGTAATTAGGGAAGTAGGGTGTCGATCCTCAGGGAGTACGTGTTACTTATGAATTGCTATGGATTGGTTTTCATTTAGATTCGAGTCACTTGAGATGGTTGTCTAAATTATTAACATGAAATAAAATGACAAATATATAAATGACGATATGTAAATGACAAATATGTAAATTTCAAAACAAAAAACCCAAAACAGAAGACTTACCCGATCGGGTTGTCACGTACCCGATCGGGGAAACCCTGTGATCTGAATATCAACAACTAAATTCTATCTAAAGACGATATTTAAATAACAATATTGAAAGTCTAACTAACTAAACTAATAAACAAGACAATAATAATAAAGTAAACTATCTAAGAACGAGAATAGAAAGACGATAAAATAAACTAGCTAGATAACAATAAAATGAACTATCTAAGAATAGAAGTAAAATGAAGATAAAGTAAACTAACTAAGCAACAATAAAATAAACTATCTAAAACGATAAAGTAAACTAACTAATCAAGTTGATATAGTGAAAGAGAAATACATGTAAAATTAATTAAAAGTCTCATAGATACCAATATTAGAATTACTATGGTTGTCTAGGCCTTGTAGCGGTATATTCCTTCCGGATTCGTACCGACCTTTTAGTGGGTCCTAACGTTCTTTCAGCATGGTTAAGTCACTAAACCCCTATTGATAGTCCTAATTCCTATCCCAACTCTCGTTATAAAGATAGAAATGACTAATACAAACAATTGCTTATGGCCACTAAACAAAGTTATAGAATTTGACACGACCAAAGGAAGAAACAATTTAGACGGTTCAATTGGTAACTACTCTTCTTTTAATTCATTCAACTCATAAATCATTTCAAATATTACAACTCTATTTATTTTATTTACACAATGTTAACTTTACAATATTAGAATTAATCTAATTTATATGATCATGTGATTAAGTATATTAATAAGAAAAAGATGTACGAAATTAAACTATGAAATATAAATACTAAAGTGATTATGGTGATTATGTTAACAATGATTCTAATAACAACTTTTAGGATTATATGATTAGGTAAATTAAAATGTGACATGCTAAATAATATTTTGGTTTTTACTAGATTAATTTTAGATTGATTTCCTAATAACAACAATATTCTGAAAATGATACTAGTTAGATTATAATTCATGATGACTAAAATTGCATAAGTAAATCAAGATTAGAGAATTACCGAATTGGAATATGAGTATATAAGAACGAAAGTAAGAACAAATATCCTATAACAAAAGCTATGAAAACACTAGAGAAATACTAAGAAAGAAACTATAAAAACTTGTAAGAAAGTGTGCTAAAAGATATGTAAAGATGATACTAGATTATATGAAAGTAAGATTAGATAAAAGATAATTGGATAAAGGATTGGACGCCTAGATGCTTGGATGATCATTGGCTTTTATAGGGATGCATGGCTGCTGATCCCTCTTGCAAATTCGTACCCTAGTCAATGCATTAATGTACTCATTTAAGCTCGGATTGAAGAGGAGCCAAGTAACGTTCTCTTGCAGAAATACCCGATCGGGTATTGGGCAATCCGATCGGGTTTTTGTGTAATATGGATTTTCCGTCTTTTCATCTTAGGCACGGAATCCTATGCCTTGGTCTTTGGTCAATGCACTACGGAATTGGGCTTGGGATGATCTTCTCTTGACTTGGGTTGAGATTTCCTTTTACAGTTCAAAGCCAAAATCCAAATTGAGTTCATTCGAGGAAGGATGTAGCGGAATCGTAAACAAATCGTGAACTGGCTATCATCAATTCCTTAAAAACTCGTATCCTAGTGTCTTTGCTCCATAAAGTAGGAAAATATAGCAAAACCGCTTCATTTTCTATAAAACGAGTCAAAACACGCAAAACAACTAGAATAGCAATATTAGCTCGTTAATCACTTAACAAAGTGCATAAATCGTATAGAAATCAAGCTAAAACGGGGGATAAATCAATACAAAATATCACTTATCACATGCCAAGGTCCAACACAGTCCACATTCCCTACACAAGACAGAAACAATGCCAGTCAGAGCTCAGCAGACCAGCTAGCAAACCCAGCACCAAGGAGGTACACCAGAGCATCCCAACCACCCCCACCATGGCCTACCATATAGCCAACCCCCTAATCAACAAGTTTGTCCAGGATAATCCCTTTTGAAGTCTAGCAAAAACCTAAGTAACAAGCAGCCCAAGTTAGAGTCCAATGAACATTAAAGTAGAGAAAGTACAAGTTCAGATTGTGGCTTTCCTTTTGTTTAAGTCAACTTGTCCTCATCCAAGGCAGGTTTATCTAAGTCCTAATAAGAGTAGAGGGTCCCAAGGAGCAACAAGACACCCAGGCAAGGCAGCAAGACAACCAGAGCAACAGATTTCCATTTCAGGAAAACTCCAAAAACTGTTTTATTGATTTTTGTTCAGTCTGTTTTTGTGTCTTGTGTCTGTACTTTATAGTTGTTGAGCTCGTCCCTTTGTGAGACCCTTAATTAGTGTCTGTTGTAGTAGTTTAGATCCTAAGCTGGCCCTTGGATGATCTGTGCATCCATTGGTTCACAAGATATCAGCCTCCCTATATAAGGAGGTCTTTGTATGTTGTTTTAATCAGACTTTATGAATGAATTAACTTTGAGAAATCCCTCAAATCTTTCAAACTTGTGCTAAGAGCTGTAGTTTGAGTCAAGCCTGATACATCTTCAAGGTGTTTTATCAGTGTCTTGCTTTGTGAGTCAAGTTATATCTGTGCCTTGCTGTGATTAGCTTGCTTGCTGTTAGAGTCTAGTCTAGGGTGTTTGTGCTTTGCTGTAACACTTTAACCTGTCTCAGAACTAGTCTTTGAGTCCCTTCTCTTGTGCCTTGCTGTAGGGGAGTTTCTCTAAGTCATATCCTTGAGTTTTCAGTTGAAACAATTCACCCTCTCTAAAACAACATCCATTTCTGTTTGAAATTATTATCAGTTTAAGTAAGCTTAATCAAACATTCCTTAAACTTGTAAACCTTAGTAGTTTACACTCCACTATGTCTCCAAATGGGTGGAAGCCATTGCCACTCCCACTCACGATGCCAAAGCAGTTGTTAAACTGTTTCAGAAGATCATATTCCCACGATTTGGGGTTCCTCGTGCTCTCATTAGCGATGGAGGAAAGCATTTCAATGAACGTCATCTTAACTCTTTATTGAAGAAATATGGCGTTACACATCGTCAAGGGTTAAGTTATCATCCGCAGACAAGTGGTCAGGTGGAGGTTTCAAATAGGGAGATCAAGTCTATCTTTGAGAAAGTTGTGAGTAAATCCAGGAAGGATTGGAGTCGTAAGCTCGATGACACTTTATGGGCATACCGAACTGCTTTTAAGACTCCAATCAACACTTATCCATACCGGTTAGTCTATGGCAAGGCGTGCCATTTACCAGTAGAACTTGAGCATAGGGCTATGTGGGCCATAAAAGAGCTTAATATGGATCCCTCACTAGCGGGTGAGAAACGACTTATGCAATTGAACGAGCTTGATGAGTTTCGATTGCATGCCTATGATAGTGCTCGGGTTTACAAGGAGAAGACAAAGAAATGGCATGACAAGCATATCCTGCAGCGGGAATTTAAAATTGGTGATAAAGTATTATTATTTAACTCCCGTTTGCGTTTGTTTCCAGGTAAACTCAAGTCCAGATGGTCGGGACCATTCACTGTTACCGAGGTAAACAAGTTTGGGTCGGTTACGCTACAAACCGACAAAGGTGAAATTTTTAAAGTCAATGGTCAACGCTTGAAGATATATTATGATGGAGCATTTATAGGAGTGATAGAGGCCGTCGACCTCTTCACTCTTGATAAATCCCCATGACTTTGAGGTAACACGGTCGTGCGGGACCGATATAAACCAGCGCTACACGAGAGGCAACCTGACATTTACTTGTATTTCATTTGTAAATTTTATTTCGACTAGCTTAGTTATTAATGTTAGAGTTTTAACTAGCTTTAATTTGGATAGTTAATATAGTTATGCTTTATTGAGTGCGGTGAGGGAGCGATCTAACAATTTTATTGAGTGCTTGCAGGTAATAAAATTGGAAGTCGCCTTAAGAACGAAACGAAAGAAAGAGCAAGAACAAGAAAACGAGGAAAATCTGAAATTTGAGGGTTGCTCGATCGAGCACGACTGCCTTGCTCGATCGAGTTAGACATGTCAAATTTGCCCGACAATCGAGCAGCCCCTCAAAAACAGGATAAGTAAATCAAGATTAGAGAATTACCGAATTGGAATAAGAGTATATAAGAATGAAAGTAAGAACAAATATCTAATAACAAAAGCTAAGTAAACACTAGAGAAATACTAAGAAAACTACAAAAACTTGTAAGAAAGTATGCTAAGAATGATATGAAAATGTATATGATGATAGTAGATAATTGGATAAAAAGATGATGCTTGGATGATTGCATGATCATTGGCTTTTATAGGGATGCATGACTGCTGATCCCTCTTGCAAATTCATACCCTAGTCAAAGCATTAAACCACCCATTTAAGCTCGGATTGAAGAAGAGCCAAGTAACGTCTTCTTGCAGAAATACCCGATCGGGTATTATGCAATCCGATCGGGTTTTTGTGTAATTGGAATTTTCCGTCTTTTCATCTTAGGCACGGAATCCTATGCCTTGGTCTTTGGTCAATGCACTACGGAATTGGGCTTGGGCTGATCTTCTCTTGACTTGGGTTGAGGTTTCCTCTTAAAGTTCGAAGCCAAAAATCCAAATTGAGTCCATTCGAGGAAAGATGTAGCGGAATCGTAATCAAATCGTGAACTGGCTATCATCCATTCCTTGAAAACTCGTATCCTAGTGTCTTTGCTCCATAAAGTAGGAAAATATAGCAAAACCGCTTCATTTCCTATAAAACGAGTCAAAACACTCAAAACAACTAGAATAGCAATATTAGCTCGTTAACCACTTAACAAAGTGCATAAATCATATAGAAATCGAGCTAAAACGGGGGATAAATCAATACAAAATATCACTTATCAAACTCCCCCAAGCTAAACCCTTGCTTGTCCTCAAGCAAATATAAAATCATAACTAGGACAAGGGTAGCTAACGATGATCAATCTATCATACAAATCTCAAAAAGTAAGCTCTTACAAGTAGATGAATCATAAATCCACAGCAACAAGGGCGAAAGAAAAATGCGAAACATGGTTGAGATTTAAATAACGGCGCAGCATAGAAAATATTCTTCGGACCTTTTCAGCTCTTGCATGATCTTTTTGACAATGGATCTCACGGTACACTCTTCACTCAATTTTTTGTAAAATAGGAAATATTGGTTCAAATTTAAAGTGACACTCACCTATCTACAACTTATAAGAATGTGCCCGCAGTCTAGTATGGTAGACAATCCAAAATCATTAAGTAAAACTAATCATGATCAAAATATAATGTAAGAAGCATTAGAAAAGTAAAGAGGAGGCTTGGGAAATTTGGGTAAGAAAGTGGACAAATGAATTTGGTCATGTGGAGCTTAAAGTCAAGCTAGTAATAACCAAATGTGTAGTGGATACTCAATCCAAATCATACCAATTCCCATCAACAATAGTCAAAGCCAAAAGCAGCATATTGGCTTATTAAACATTAGAATCAAGTCACGACTTCCCATAATTTTCTTTCTTTTCATTTCATGGAAGCGTTTTCCCTCTTTTCTTTTCTTTTCTTTTCTTTTTCTTTTGAGCTTTTAATTTCATTTTTTAATTTTTCTTTTCTCATCATTTTTCAAAGCTCTTTTTTTTCTTTTTCTCCTTCACAT
This sequence comes from Heliosperma pusillum, assembly GCA_022085475.1. NCBI lineage: Eukaryota > Viridiplantae > Streptophyta > Magnoliopsida > Caryophyllales > Caryophyllaceae > Heliosperma > Heliosperma pusillum. The sequence continues at coordinate 15,280 of JAIUZE010016991.1, forward strand.
CAAAACCCGGAAATCAGTAATCCCGAGACAGCTCACACCAAATGGTGGAATTATCATAACATCGCAAAAACACAGAACACCCCTACACATATAGTTGGTTACTAGCTCAACAAGGGTAGGCAAAATTATAACGTAGCTAGAAAGAAGGGTGTTTTTGCGAAAGGTGAACAAGAGATTAAATGGCTTCAAAATGTAGATCATGACAGTAATACTTATAGAAAATGGAATAAAAACCATACTTATGCGTTTTGATGTAACACAGACTATAAGGAGAAACTACTCACTCCTAAACTGGGATCGGGTTCAGATGTACCGACCACTGGAGGCTCTACCTTACAATATCAGTAGCTTGCCAAAGTCAAGATCAAGCTTAATTAAGTCCAAATGCAATTTCCTACCTACTGTGTACAAGACATCCCCATGAATGCATAATTCCTTATAATAAAACGAAACATCAGCTTATAAAAACTATAAAATGAGAAATGTAAGATGGAAATGATCTTTTCTTTTTTTGTTTTTTTTTTTATAAAAACTAAAAAGAAACTAAGAAAATTAAAAGAAAATAAACTAAAAAGAAAACCCAAAATCTAAATGCAATCCTAAATGCAGTTCCTAAATGCAAATCCTCCTCCAAGCTAAAACTTCACATTGTCCTCAATGTGCATGCAATTATAATAGAAACAAACCATGAAACGGCTGATAGCACATGGAACTGAAAAACGATGTGAAATTCTAATGGGAAAGGGGCTTAAAAAGAAAACTAAAAATGTGAAAAATAAAGAAAAGAAATAAAATTCTTACAAAATGGTTAGCCTCCCCCAAGCTAGTATGAACAAGGGGAGCTCATCATCAAATCACAAAGCCCACCAGCCACGACCTCTCCTCTCAGAAGGAGGTGGGTCGGGTGCGGATCCAGAAGCATCTGCATAGTGGGTATCATCTGCAGAATGATAACTACCATGAGAAGGAAAGATCCCGGTTGGGTTGCTGGCTCTAAAGGTCTGATACTCTTCCACCTGGTGATCAGGAAAATCACCTCCATACCCTCCAAACCTCTCGATGCCATAATCAGTTCCACAATAATCAGGTCCGGTTCGCGGCACACCTGCACCATAAGCAGCACCATACCTCCCTTCGGGCCAAGTATAAAAAGACGGGTGGGGGCCCTCGGGTCTAATCACACCTTGCCTAGCAAAGTGGTCATATATGGGGTGCAAAACAAGCTGTTGGTCGGACTGAATTCTATTGACGGACAGAGTTAAAGCTTCAAACATGGCGGCTACATCGCCCTCAGCATGGGTCGATTGAGAGGATGATCCAACCTCAGGGCGGCTGGATCTAAACTGAACAGGGGGGGTCAATGGGAGTAATATCCCCAACAGGAAGGTAGTAAGTAGGTCGGGGTAAGATAGCCTCACCCTCTTGAAGTTGAGGACACTGCCGAAGAAATGGAATTTGCTCTACCTCGGCGGTCTACTTGACCGAGTCACGGCCAGCAATCCTCCAAATCATATGGGGGTGAGAAGCACGAAACCAGTTGAGCTGAACAAAATAAGCATAATCCAACCCATTTCCCATCTCGGTGGGAGGTGTAGTCAATGCCTGAAGGTCGGTGGTGGCTTGGTTAAAGCCACAAACTCTCATAGCTAGGTGAGTAATAAGACCTACATAGACAATGGCAGTGTTCTTGGCATTAATAGCTTTGGTCAACTGAACAGTAAAATGATACGGTATACTAACAGACCACGGTTCATCACCATTTACATTCAAAAATCCTCTTAACATTTCTAACTCTACTCGTTTCACCAAATGAGGTTCAGCACGACCCAAAAAGGTCCATCCCATGAATCTTTGCCAGATTCTAATGGCGGGATGATGGATATGTTGGTGTGGGACATGGTCCCAACGAGAGACGGGGTAAGTCGAAATAGCACTCCAAAGCAGGCTAACATCAAAGCCTTCCGGAGGTGAGATAACAGTGTTTTCAGTGGTGAGACCAAAATATCTAGCAAAAGTCTCTAAGTTCATGCTATAATCATCATTTAACAAGCGAAACCGAACTTGAGGCATAGTGTTTCTATTTCTAGACCGATGTAACTCGAAAGAGCTCAAAAATTCAAGAGTTAATTGAGGGTAGGTCTCATAGCTAAAGTTCATGCTAACGTGCATACCTAGACCCCTAAATAACTCTTTAACATGCTCAAGAAGTTTCATATGCCTTAAAGAAGAAACATTGAGGAACTTGGTAGCCCTCATACCTTTGCTTTTAAGAACGCACCATTTTTGCCATTGCTCATGTGAGCTAAACTCTACATCCGGGAAGCTAGGATCATGCATAGCATTCCCTTGACTTTCGGGTTGTTCATTAGCTTCAAGCATTTTAATATCTTCCTCTTGTGCTCTACTACTCTCTCCTTGAGTGGAGGTTCTTGCCCTCTTTGATTTCCTTAGTGTAGGTGCCATTTTCTATAAATAACTAGTATTAAAACACTTCATTTGTAAACATAAGTGGATAGCATAAGTGTTATAATACTAAGCTTTAAGCACAAATTCAAGTATAGTGACCTTAGTAAAACATTGTCATGCTATCTTTTAAGCACAAATGGATGTTATAAGCATAGCAATATGTTAATTAGGTGAGCAACATATACTTGAATCATGAATTTGGCTACTACCTAAGGTACCAATGCTAACTTAACATAATAAGATCATAAGTTCATAGTATAAGGCATAAATTCAAGCATCATACTACCACTTAAACAAAAGCTCTTAGCATAAAGTAAAGATGAGCATCCTAATTAGCAAATGAACATCCAAATCAAAGTAATCATCCTAATTAATCACTAGAATTCACTCTATAGCATGTAAGAATCATTAGAAATCCAATTTAAACAAATTTTACAATCAAAATCAAGAACCCCCAAATTTGAGTTAGGGTTTGTTCATGTTGGATTTCTGAAAAAGATAGAGAGATTGAAGTAACTAAAAAAGAAATAACTTACTTGATGATGCTTAGAAATTGCTCTTGATGAACTATAGGAACAAATTTTGCAAGAATAGACAAAGAATTGAAGGTTTTGAGAGAATTTTGAGCTTTGTAATTGAAGAACACGGGTATAAGGCAGCAAGCAAAGGGTAGCAAATGGGTTTTATAGAAGAAAATAGAGTAAAACACGAAATAGGCCATTTACCCGATCGGGTAAGCATGGATCCGATCGGGGAAACCTGCTGGTCCGTTTTTTGTTTCTATTTTCTTTACTACTTGCTCTTACCTTTGGGCTATGTCCTTGCACATACTTACTAACCTTAGTAATCTTGACAACTTGGGCCAAGGATAGCTCCTTCTTGTCTCAATAGGTCCTCCGATTCTAAGTACGAAAATCTATTGACGAAATATGCATAATAACAAGTAAAACGAAGAAAGTGTTCCTAACTATTACAACATAAAATCCAAAAATAGAGTCCAAATAAAATAGTCCAAAATAAAAATCATTGTCTAATAAGTAAAAGAAAAAAAAATGCATAAAGAAGAAAGAAAAGAAAAAGACGGGTTGCCTCCCGACAAGCGCATTTTTAAGTCATGCTAGACTTTGTTGTTCTATCCCCTCTTAAGCCTTATGAAGGGATTTTAGCTCCTAGTAGCTAGATTCGTCCTTGAAGTTTCCTCATTTACCTTTTTACCAACACCCATGACAATCTCATTCTTCATGCTTCCGCAGCTTTGAAAGCCTCTAGGTCGCCATCTCCAACACTCAACACATCCCCCTTTTTGTCAAAGGTGGCACTCGATCCATCTATTTCAAATGTGATCTTTTCACCTCTCACATCAATACAAGCTCCAACCGTATTTAGGAAGGGTCTCCCTAATATGATAAGGTCATCCCTTTCTCCCTTTGAAAATATTACATAAAAATCGACGGGGATGAGGAAGTACCCAATCCGTATTGGGACATCTTCCACAATTCCTGCCGGAGTATGCATAGATCCATCGGCAAGTTGAAGACTAGTACTTGTGAATTTCATTTGTATGGGGCAATGTTCATGATAGACATCAAAAAGCATGACGCTAATTGAAGCTCCTAAGTCACACAATGCACCACTTACCTTATGAAAACACATTGTGAAAGAGATGTTGAAACAACCTGGATCTTTAAGTTTGGAGGGAATGAGGATCTTCCCTTCTTCAAGGTTAGGTTCCTTGTGATTATCCTTGGTTGCTTCTTTTTCCTTAGATATCTTGCCAATCCTTGCTTCTAACTTTGAAAAAGCTTCGCTTGTTGCCAAAGTTGTCTCTTCAATCCTTTCTTCCAATTTCCCTTGTGCTTTTATCATTGACATGATCAAAGCTTCGAGACGAGATGTCTCCTCACGTGTAGGGGCTTTGGTTGGTTTGGATAGTGTTGGATTTTTGCTAAGTTCATGGGGTAACCTATAAATTGTCTCTTTACTCTTTCCATTCCCAAGAGGGTGATCACAAGGTTTATCACTAATCATATCAATTGTGACAATCGATGGTAGTTCACTCCCTTGGGTGTTTTGACTAGAACTCGACGGGGTCAACTCCTCTACTCTTTTTTGGAGAGATAAAATGGCTGATTTAAGTGAGTTTAGGCTAGAAAGGAAGTAAGAGCTCATGTTATGTTGGGTTTGGGTTATCTCCCTTAACTTGACATCTGCTAGACCGTTTTGAAAGGGTGGGTATTGTGGTGTATGAGTAAATTGGACTTGATAACTTTGTGGGTGAAAGGGGTTTAAGGGTGTGAGTTTGTTCCCACATCGTTGAGGTACATGCCCTATCCCACCACAAAGTTCACATGGTGTTGTAATTGAGGTAAACGGGTTGAAAACTTTTGGACGATATAATGTACTTTTTGGGGTGGTTTCGTTGGATTGACTGGGACAAGCTAAGGAAATGGTGGTGTCAACATCAATTGAAGTTTCCACTCGACTCTTCTTTCGCTCTCCCCCATCGGGTTGTGAACCTTCCCCTCTTTCTTTTTGTGATTTAGTTGATAGGTTTGACAAATTGGTTCTAAACCTACGGTGAAAAGCGATGACGATCTCTTCCCACTGCATAGGCCTTGTGGCTTGCTTTAGACGACGGGTGAACCACCATTTTGCTTCTCCCTTTAGTGATAAAGGAAAAAGGGCTTCTCTAATTTTGTTTTGGGTGATTCCTTCCCTCACAATGTTTTGACAAAGCTCACAAAAGGTTTGAAGATGATGAGACGGGTTTTCGTTTGGTTTTCCACTAAATTGATTACCCTCGATGAGAGCAATCAAAGTCAAATGGACCCTTAGGATCCCACTGGTAAACTCCAAAAATCGGTACCTTGGATCTTCTCTAGTTAGCACCATTTTTATCAACCTACAAGAAAAACACAAAAGAGAAAGTTAGTAACGATTTTAGGTATGATTGCACCTAGAAATGGTAGATTAAATAAAAACCAACAATTCATAAATAAACAAAACCGTGCTCCCCGGCAACGGCGCCAAAATTTGATCGGTTCTGTCGCAGTCCCGAAACAAAAATAATTTACCCAGACTAGGCTAACAACATAAGGAATGTAATTAGGGAAGTAGGGTGTCGATCCTCAGGGAGTACGTGTTACTTATGAATTGCTATGGATTGGTTTTCATTTAGATTCGAGTCACTTGAGATGGTTGTCTAAACTATTAACATGAAATAAAATGACAAATATATAAATGACGATATGTAAATGACAAATATGTAAATTTCAAAACAAAAAACCCAAAACAGATGACTTACCCGATCGGGTTGTCACGTACCCGATCGGGGAAACCCTATGATCTGAATATCAACAACTAAATTCAATCTAATGACGATATTTAAATAACAATATTGAAAGTCTAACTAACTAAACTAATAAACAAGACAATAATAATAAAGTAAACTATCTAAGAACGAGAATAGAAAGACGATAAAATAAACTAGCTAGATAACAATAAAATGAACTATCTAAGAATAGAAGTAAAATGAAGATAAAGTAAACTAACTAAGCAACAATAAAATAAACTATCTAAAACGATAAAGTAAACTAACTAATCAAGTTGATATAGTGAAAGAGAAATACATGTAAAATTAATTAAAAGTCTCATAGATACCAATATTAGAATTACTTATGATTGTCTAGGCCTTGTAGCGGTATATTCCTTCCGGATTCGTACCGACCTTTTAGTGGGTCCTAACGTCCTTTCAGCATGGTTAAGTCACTAAACCCCTATTGATAGTCCTAATTCCTATCTCAACTCTCGTTATAAAGATAGAAATGACTAATACAAACAATTGCTTATGGCCACTATGTAACAACCCGAAATGTACCCAATTTTTCTAGTAAAAATATTTACTAACACTTTTCAGTAGAACTTAAGTTTTTAAAATAGAAATTTTGTTCCGAGTCTTATTTTGAAATTCCGCGTTCGTATTTGGAATTTTTGAGAGATTTCATGAAAAGACTGTTTTTAGTCATCTTTGACTTTTCTGGACTTTTAAGTCGTCTTTGACTTTTCTTGACTTTTTAAAAGTCGTCATTGACTTTTCTTGACTTTTAAGTCGTCCTAAACTTTTCTTGACTTTTAAGTCATCTTCGACTTTTCTCGACTTTTCAGTCAACTTTGACTTCCGTTGACTTTTTCCCGACTCGCCTCATAAGTTTGAGGACCGAAATTTTATTAAAAAAAAAATAATATTTTTGATTTATTTTTATTTAGATTTATTAAGATTTATCATAATTTAATATAATTATTTTGAATTTATTCGGAATTTAAAGAATAACGTTTACGGTTTTAACCGAACGTCATGTAACTATTCCCGACTCATCGTAAAGCGCGAAACAAAATCGAAACTCGACTTTGGCATGAGTCACACGCGCGTGTCATCGCTTTCCACTCACCATTAGATATTTTATTTATTTTGATTAAACTAATCAAAATATCTAGATATTTATTAACTTTATCGATCAGTTAACGAAAATTACGCAAATCGTTTACAAAACTGATCCGACAGTCACCATACCACACGGTTTTCTAGGTCCTCTAATAGGACTAGATATTTGTCTTTCTTTTGATTATAATAACATAATATCTTGATATTTAATTTAATTAACTTAATATCGAATTATATTTAATAGATTACCGTAAAATAATTATTAATCGCGAGTCAATTCCGTAACAACAATTTCAAAACCCGACTTCCTAATCCCTCTATATTTACACGGCTCACCCAACCCCTTTACTCACTAACAACTTTTCATTTTTCAACAAATCAAATTAAGATCAAAATATCCACTTTCTTTAATCGTTCTTCATTTGTTCTT
>JAIUZE010016992.1:0-22709 GCA_022085475.1 Heliosperma pusillum
GTTACTCCCCACTGACTGTGGCGTTCATGTTTTTCATGAATGAACAGGTTGCTTGCATGGATTGACTGTTTGGATATGATATTTTGGGGTTCGGGTGTGAGCTAGCGGGCGTTGTCCCTGGAAGATTAACCTCTAGACGATTTTAGCTTATTTGCTAAACACTTGTTCTTTGTTCACATTTTGAGAGACTCCGTCTCTTTGTTATTTTCCGCACTTAGTTGTAATATTTTGACACTCCTCGTTTTATTTAACTTGCATGTATAAAAGTTTAAAAAAAACTACCTATTTCCGCAATATAATTCACATGCTTGTTTGTTTATTATTTCCGCATTCGCGAGGGTTGTCACAGTTGGTATCAGAGCTTAATCGCTCCCGACGCACACACGTGAACCCTAAACTTAAATTACTTGACCTTGAAATAATAAATGAGAGATGGGTAGACTTAAGGACCTAATGTGGTAGTCTTTGGTGTACTTGATGTTTGTTAGGTTCTAACTTGTTTGTTGATTGTGTTGAGTGATGTTATGTTTGTTTGTATCTACCGTTTTGAGGTGGATCATTGTGTTACCTAGAAGAAGTATCCCCTACCGAAGATTTGAAGATTTACAAGCCTAATTGAAGTGTATTTCTTCTTCATCTATGAATTCTCTCGTCCTTCTTGTATTATGCTCTCTTCCTTCTATCTTGGTGCTTCTATCTCTTCCAACTTGTTTGCCTCTTGGAAATTTCTCTTGATAGTTTCCTCCATTTTACCATTGGTATCCTTACCTTCCTCTTGTAACATTTTGTGGATGCCATACCCAATTGTTTGTGGTATATTGTACTTGGTTGGAAGAATTTTAGACTTTGTGGACTATTAGTGTTGGTTAGAATGATTTGTGATTTGAGGAAAATGGTGTAGATCTAAATTCACCCTATATTGATGATTGGTTGTAACTCTAAGGAAAGGTAGTAAGATAAGTTTGATGATTTTAATGCTTGATGCTTGTCATGACTAATGTGTGGATAGTTCATGATATTTGAAGGTGTAAGGTTGAATGAGTTGGCTATGACTTCTTAACTCATTAGTAATTTAGTCTTTTGGACTTAGAAGTTTAGTATTGTTTTTGAAGACCATGCTTATGATATGTCTAATTGGTGTAAATAAGAAGTTTAGAATGATATCTTGAGGTGCGAAATACTTTTGAGGTTAAGTGACGTCTTGTGGTTTTCTATTGTGTGTTTGTGAGTATAGGCTTGGTGGAAAGGCATTTGGCTATAGTTCTTGGATTTAAAGATACGATCTTATCTTATGGTATCTGAGACTCGTTTGAAGTAGTAGGTTTCGGTAAGTTGAAACATATTACTTGAGGATTATGATGGTGAGTTATGATGATACCGTGGCGTTAATATGACGTGTGACTTGAGGTTGTTACTTTGTTAATATGAACTCGGGGCATATGATGTTGATAAAATGAGAACGTTTTGTTCCGGTGTTCTTACTTTGTGCCTAGGAGTTGAAAGAGATTAGGAAAATTCCTTATTGGTTCTTCGGTTTTTAAAACCTTTGGGAATGTGTCAAATTATGGAGTTGAGAGAATGTTACTATGCTTGAGTTGCAATTCCGCAATTGGGAATCCGTGTTATATGAAAGGGTGGATGAATTGGGTTGTAGTCGATTTATCAAATCTAGGTGTACCTTACTTTTATGATTGTTCGTGGTATGATGGTCCTTTGTAAGAGGCCTTTGTAAAGGAATAATTAAGTGGTTTTATTATCGCATTAAGTTTGAAAGGAGAAATTTTGTGGATTAAACCTTAAACCATTACCCGTGCCATTGTCCCTTTTCATTTCCATTCTTGAATACTTTTATAAAGATTGATCTTTAAGAAATCGCATACTCGTATCTTATTTCTTATGCGGATATCTTCATAACTCTACTATCTGTTTTGTCTCTTTCTTGCCCTCGTTATTTTCAGCGTTCCTCTCTTTTAATCTCGTGCCTGATTTTATTCTCGTGTTCTCCTTGAGATTTCTTATCGTTTCCTATCTCGTTGCCGCTTCATCTTTTCCTTAGTGGATTGGATATTCCGTTTGTAAGGCTCAGAGAGTAAGAGTAATGTTTTTTGGAATTCTTTAGTTAGAAGATGTGTCTTTGGATTGAGCAAAGTTCAGGTTGTATTTGATCATGAGAAATAAGACTTAAGCTCTAGGATGAATCCTAATAGTGATAATGTATCCTCTCTTGGTGATGTTAGATTCTGAGTTTGGTATTGTAGTGTTGTTTTGAGAATTGAGTTGATCATGATAATAGTTTGTTGATGTTGGGTATTATAACGGTTGCTTGGGATATCATTTGGGAATTAGATGTCTCTAATTGGTGGATTCTAAAAGAGACTTTGTTTTAGGGTAATTGAGTTGGTACCCAAAGTTTGAGGAGTTTTGTCATCAATGAAAATCGATTCATTTTGAGTTTTAGATGAAATAGATGCTTTGAATGGTTGTTTGATTTCCAAGTGATTAGTCATTTGCGGTTTGGGATTAGTAATTCTCTTTTATTCTTAAGGAATCATTGTTTGAAATTGAGAAATGTTCGTTGCAAGCTTTGGATAATGAATGCTCGGTTGTTATGGATTATAGAGTTAGAATGGTGAACCCATTTATCTTGAGGATTAGTAACCTCCATAGTTTGCTAATGTGACTATTTATATTTGAGGCTTCGAGCGTAGTAATGATCGAATTAAGGATGTTATGGCGTATTAAAGAATCCTTATAACCGATAATGGATTGCGAATTTTCCCTTGTCGTGAGACTTTGGATGAGGCTAGTTGGATCCTAGATGATTATGTTTTGTTGCGTGGTTTGTGTTTTGACTTTCGAGGATGAGAAAGTTCTTTGTAAATTTAGGATAATGAGTTTGAAGTAAATTGGATTACAGGATTTCATGGTAAGTCTCTTTACCTTGTGGATTGTTAGTCGTGGAGTCTACCGTGCCGATGAACCTTAGTAGATTCTAGTTGGATTCGAATAATTGGGATTTGTTACTCGAAGTTTCGTGATTATGGAATATTTTTGTAGAAATTCTGATGATTGAAAATGATGAGTTGCAAATTGGGTAAATTGCCTTCTCTTGAGGATCTAGTTTATCAGTAGAGTTAGAACTACCGAATTCTTGTAGATCTTCCTGCCGATTTTATTGTCATCTTTTTATCCCTAAGAGTTTGATTTGTTTCGTTTTTGCGTGTTTTGTATATATTTTGTTATCGTGAATTGTGAACTTTAAGTTCGAGTCGCTCTATGTACGTGTAATGTCTTGTTATTTGATTTTATCTTTGATAAAACTTTCAAATTTCCATATTATATTTCTAATTTAACGTTTCAAAGAAGTTTTAAAGATGGTTTGTGTACCCTCTTTTTGGAGCAAATGGATTTCTTTTGCTTTTATATTTGGATTTTGCGTTTGGTTGGATGTTTGCCCTTGTTATTGGAGACGTCTGATAACTAGTCCTGCACTTACTAACGTTGTTTTGAATTTCGACTTCACTATTTCGACAAAGATTGGTTTGGATAATTAGAGTTCTCGTTCGCGACGAGCATTCTGGAGATCCGTAAGTAAAGTTTCACACTTATGAAAATTCTTCTTTAAACCGTTTTCTAGATGAACTTCGTTTCATAAATATTTTTCCCTTATAAAAGTTTTCGGATTAATTTTTGAAAACCGACTCTTGTCCCTGATACTTTTGTTTTCTACTCTCAAGTTTCGAGGACGAAACTTTTTAAAAGGTGGGGTGATTGTAACACCCGCAAATGTACCCTATTTTTATAGTGAAAATATTTTACGGATACTTTCCAGTGAAATTTAGTTTTAATTTGGAATTTAATGTTCCGAGTCGAATTTAGAATTTCCGAGTTCGTATTTGGAATTTCCGCGAGATTCCATGTGAATCCCGTCTTAAGGCGACTTTGACTTTTTCTTGACTTTTTTCCACTTACTCTACATATACTCCCCTCATAACCTAATTTCCCTCACAACTCAACATCTTCTTTCTTCCTCACTAAGAAACCAAAGAAACCTAGCCTCCATTTTTTGATCCGTCTTTGAATCATCATAACTCATTCGTTTCTTGCTCAAATTCACGTAAGTTCGTCTTATTCTTCCCCTCTTAGTTTCCTCTATCCGTGTTGGTAATAAAATTACCGTCTTTCTCGCTTTTTAAATTATCCGTCTTTCTCAAGGTAAATGATATTCATCTTTTATTATCTAATTGTATGTAGGTGGAGACTAAGAAGGTTTAGAAATCGATTAAAGACGCGAAAAGGTAACGGTGAAGGGTTACTCGATATCATTTACGTGTTTTATGTGTTTTCTAGGCTAGTAATCGTATTTAGATTATGGTTAGTATGCTTAGGACTTGTGTTGTTGTTGTTGGTTGTTGTTAGTTGTTAATTGATAAGAGAATTGATGGTTTGTGATGATAAATGAGGATTTTTGTGTTGGTAACTTGTTGATATTTGATCGTTCCTGAATCCCGTGTCGGACGCAGGCTGCGTCGTGGTGACGCAGGCAGCGTCACTCGCTGCCGACAGAAATTTTCCTGCACTGACCCCTTTTTGTAAAATGATCATATCTCCTTCGTTACTTGCTTGTTTTGGGCGTGTGACATCCCGTTGGAACCGTAAGAGGAGAAGCTATCACCTCCATTTGTAATTTCTGCATTTGCATGTATAGAACTCTAGTTATGATCGTTTGAAGTGGACCCTTGTTTTCGTTGGTTTCCAAACAACGTTGTTTTGGAGAAGTGATCTATGTTTTTATTCATTATGCTTCATAAACTTGTTCTAATGCTTATGTATCATGTATTGACTCATGTTTATCATATTTAAACTTATATGATTCCCTATTCTAATGTTTTGTGACGGTTTTTGGTATGTTCCCACTTTGAGTCGGTTTTTACAAATGATACGGTTTGAGCACTATTTTGTCTTGTGCTTTGTACTCTCATTCCCTTGGCTACCTCCACGTTCGTAAGGCTGGAATGTCGGAACGGGGAGGTATCCTACTGCTGAATTGCATGTGTTAGTGGGCATACGACGACGTTGTTGGGAGGCGAAGGCATTGCGTTGATCGACCCGGCCGTCAAATGTTGTGTACTTGCGAGGTGGTGTTATCTGCATGCAGCGTACCGCTTGTTATGAGGCTTGTGCTCTTTTCCGCCTCTTTCGTGAATTGTTCTACCGAATTTGGGGTACTCGGCGTCTATGATTGACCGAGTCTTGGATGCGAAATGTTATCGCATGTCGAATCGGAAAATTGTATATTCCGAGAATCTGGCCAGGTTTAGACTAGGACCGTATTATTATCGTCGTGCTACCAGGAGGAAATTAGTCTACATATACGAAATGTAGCATCGTGTATGCGTCCAGGGAAATGTTATATCCCGTGGATGCCTTTTAATCATACTTACCATGTACACGGTGCTAGTGCGTTTCATTTACCGTGAGAGATGTCGTCTTTGTGTCGTTGTGTTTGGATGCGTGATTACATGATTGATTATTCATGATCATTGCATGACTTGGCATGGTTTGTTTGTCGAGTCTCAATCTTATCAAACTTATACCGCTAACGGTGAGATGTAAGCCTTAGTGAGCGTATTCGGTTGCCTAAGAGTGTCTCCCCCGAGTCTTTGTATAACATGATGGATTCGGATTTGTATTACATATGCTCTTATCATTATATATTGAATTGCCTATCTATCCTTATCGTATTTCACATGTATATCTATATATGCATGCTTCTACTTTAGTATTTCCTTTTATGTACGTTTAATGTGATATGGCTGGGAGAACCCGGAGTTACTCCCCACTGTCTGTGGCGTTCATGTTTTTCATGGATGAACAGGTTGCTTGATTTGGATGGCTTTTTCCTATGATATTTTGGGTTCGGGTGTGAGCTAGCGGGCGTAGTCCCTGGATGAAACACCTCTAGACGATTTTAGCTTGTTTGCTAAACACTTTTACTTTGTTAACATTTGGAGAGACTTCGTCTCTTGTTGTAGTTTATTTCGTACTCTGGTTTGTAATATTTGACACTCCTCGTATACTTCTTCTTGCATGTATAAAAGTTTTAAAAACTTCATATTTCCGCTATATAATTCACATGCTTGTATGTTTTATATTTCCCCATTCGCGAGGGTTGTCACAACTACTCAAGGTAAGTATGGCCTATCTTTCTATTTATTAAATATGAAACTTTCAATGAGTTTGTAGTATTAATGAAGCTTGCCCAAAACAAGTATGATAAGATGTTAGTTTCTATTCTTACGGATCATGGCACAAAATTTCACTACAAGAGAAAGCTTGATTCGCGACGGAAAAGTCCGTCGCAAATTATGGTCTTTCGGTCGCCAAAAACAATTTTGCGACGGATTTGCGACGGATCATGTCCGTCGCACATTTTCGTCGCAAACAGTAGTTTCTGCGGCGGCGCATGCTGTCTACGACCGAATATCCGTCGCCAACAGAAATGGCGACGGATGGCAGGTGCCAGTCAAGTCAAACAAATAGTCAATGTTTGCGACGGAAATTCCATCGCAACCTTTGACTACCTGTTTGACTTGACTGCCACCTGTCTAATCAAGTCAAACAAGTAGTCAACTTATGTGACGGAAATTCCGTCCCAAAAGTTGCCTATTTGTTGGACTTGACTTCCACTCGTTGAGTTAGTTAGTCAACGTTTGCGACGGACTTTCCGTAGCAAAAATACCAGTGAATTCAACAGAATGCATTGTTTTCCTACATCCCCTATACGCATTAAAACCACTAAAAACCTGCATATAACAGAAATTTTTTAGCAGTAAACGTACCACAAAGTTACTATTGTAACACAAATACCATTTATCAGCAAAGTTTTGATTTTATATCATAAAAGTCAAGTCTTACAAATAAAAGGTTTAAGTCATAATTAAGTTCAAAATAACTAACTAATCACTCAACCACACAGAGTGAATGAAGTGAAAAGGGTGAATGGGTTGGGCCTAGCATTATCGCCACCATCATCATGAAAGTCGTCTCGATCCTGTGTAGGACCTCCATGTCTGCAGCTGTGAGTAGAATTTCTTCCAACCTGACTCATGTACTCTTCTATAGCTGCAATCCTTCGAGCTTGCTCGTCGCGTTCTTGCCTCAGTGTCGTATTCTCTTTTGACAGCTTAATAGCAAAACTTTGGGTGAACTGAGTCAGGGCTGAGGTAGCAACAGAGTGCCTATGATAGTCAAACAAATAATCCATAGCATCTTCCTTTCTCGTCAAATCCAGACTCCTCAAAATAGATCTCATTATCGTCGATGTTTTCGACTCCTTGACTTTGAAGCTCAGATTTCTTTGACATGATCTTATTCTGCTTCACAAACAAGCTCAGAATTAGTAATTATCATTTAAATAGTTAATTTAATTAAATATAAATGACAAACATAAATCAATTAGCAAAATAATGCATAACTTACTAAGAGTTCAGCAAGTTTTTGGATAACCATCCACGAATGTTGCGCTTCTTTGTCTTCTCTAAGACTTTCACGGCATTTGAGATATCAGATGAATTTTTCCCGACCTACAATTTAAATACTTGTTCATAAAACACAATCAAAACAACAAACATAATTATCTAAGATCCATCTAGCCTCATCCAAGGTCTCACGACAAGGGAAAATCCACAATCCATTATCGCTTATAAGAATTCTTTAATACGCCATAATATTCTTAATTTGATCACTACTATGCTCGAAGCCTCAAATACAAATAGTCATATTAGCAAATTATGGAGGTTACTAATCCTCAAGATAAAGGGGTTCACCATTCTAACTCCATAATCCATAACAACTGAGCACTCACTATTCAAAGCTTGCAACGAACATTTCTCAATCTCAAACTATGATTCCTTAAGAATAAAAGAGAATTACTAATTCCAACCACAATTGACCAATCACTTGGCAATCAGACAACCATTCAAATCATTTAATTCATCTAAAACTCAAAATGAATCGATTTTCATTTATGACAATACTCCTCAAACTTTGGGTACCAACTCAATTACCCTAAAGCAAAGTCCCTTTTAGAATCCACCAATTAGAGACATCTAATTCCCAAATGACATACCAAGAAACCGTTATAGTACCCAACAACAACGAACTATTATCATGATTAACTAAATTCTCAAAATAACACTAGAGTACCAAGCTCCAAATCCAAAACTACTAGGAGAAGATACATTATCACTATTAGGATTCATCCTAGAGCTTAAGTCCTATTTCCCATGATCAAATACAACATGAAATTTGCTAAATCCAAATACACATATTCTAACTAAAGAATCCCACAATACATTACAATTATTCTCTGAACCTTACAAACGGAATATCCAATCCACTAAGGAAAAGATGAAGTGGCAACGAGATAGGAAACGATAAGGAATCTCAAGGAGAACACGGGAATAAATAAGGCACGAGATTACAAGAGAGGAGCGCTGAAAATAACGAGGTCAAGGAAGAGACAAAGCAGATAGTAGAGTTATGAAGATATCTGAGTAAGAAAGAAGGTACGAGCTTGTAATTTCTTAAAGATCAATCTTGACAAAAACATTCAAGAATAGAAATGAAAAGGGATGATGGCACGAGTAAGGGTTTAAGATTTAATCCACAAAGTTTCTCCTTTCAGACTTAGGGTGATAGTAAAGCAACTCATCCCAAACAAAGGTCTCTTACAAGGGACCGTCGTACCACGAATCATCAAAGTAAAGTACACCTAGATTTAACAAATAGATTACAACCCAATTCATCCATACTTTCATATAACACGGTATCCCAATTTCGGAATTGCAACTTAAGCATAGTAACATTCTCTAAATTCCAAAATTTGACACACTCTCAAAGGTTTCAAAACCGAAGAACCAACAAGGAATTCTTCATAGTAATCTCTTTTCAACTCCTACGGCCCACAAGGTAGAACACCAAACAAAACGTCATTATCAACATCATATAGCCCACGAGTTCATTATTAACAAAGTACAACCTCAAGTCAAACATCATCATTAACGTCCCAAGGTATTTCCATCATAGCTCACATCATCGAATCTCGCTCATATCTATAATCCTCAAGTAATAGGGTTCAATTAACAACAAATCCTTACTACTTCAAACGAGTCTCCGATACCATAAGATAAGATCGTATCTTTAAATCCAAGAACTATAGCCAAATGCTTTTTCACCAAGCCTATACTACTACACATAAACTAGAATCCACCAGAAGTCACTTAGTCTCAAAAGCGTTTTACACCTCAAGGTATCATCCAAATATTCTCACTTAGAACAACTAGCTCCAATTTAGACATGATCCTCAAGACACTCTAATATTACTAAACTCCTAAATTCAAAAGATTAAACCGTTAATGGGTTAAGAAGTCTTAGCCAACTCATTCAATCTTACACCATCAAATACCATGAACTATCTACACATTAGTCATGGCAAGCATCAAGCATTAAAATCATCAAACATATTTTACCATACTTTCCTCAAGGATACCAACTCTCACCACCATTAGGTGAAATTAGATCTATACCATTTTCCTCAAATCACAAATTCATTCTAACAAACACTAATAGTCCACAAAGTCTAAAATTCTTCCAACCAAGTACAATATGCCACAAACAAAAGGGTATGTCATCCACAAAAATGTTACAAGAGGAAGGTAAGGATACCAATGGTAAAATGGAGGAACTATCAAGAGTAATTTCCAAGAGGCAAACAAGTTGGAAGAGAAAGAAGCACCAAGATAGAAGGAAGAGAGCATAAGACAATAAGGACGAGAGAATTCATAGATGAGGAAAAAATACACTTCAATTAGCCTTGTCAATCTTCAATCTTCGGTAAAGGATACTTTTCTAGGTAACACATTGATCCACCTTAAGACGGTAGATACAAACAAACATAACATCACTCAACACAATCAACAAACAAGTTAGAACCTAACAAACACCAAGTACACCAAGACTACCAAGTAAAGTCCTTAATTTCTACCCATCTCTCATTTATTATTTCAAGGTCAAGTAGTTTAAGTTTAGGGTTCACGTGTGTGCGTCGGGAGCGATAAAGCTCTGATACCAACTATGACAATCCTCGCGAATGCGGAAATATAAAACATACAAGCATGTGAAACCATATGCGGAAATACGGTATTTTAAAAACTTTTATACATGCAAGTTAAATAAAACGAGGAGTGTCAAAATATTACAAACTAAATACGGAAGTACAACAAAGAGACGGAGTCTATTAAAATGTTAGCAAAGAACAAGTGTTTAGCAAAACTAGCTAATATCGTCTAGAGGTGAAACTTCCAGGGACAACGCCCGCTAGCTCACACCCGAACCCAAAATAGTCAAACAAAAAGCCATCCATGCACGCAATGTGACACCCTCAAATTTGCGGAAAGAATAAAAAAATTATTTAAATACATAACGAAGGTGTCATAAATAAAAAGGGTCATTACAAAACGGAAATTGTAACACCCGGAAATGTACCCTATTTTTCTAATAGAAATATTTTACGAAATCGTGTCAGCGATTTTAAGTTTTAATTTATAATTTTAAGTTCCGAGTCGAATTTTGAATTTCCGATTTCGTATTTGGAATTTCTGCGAGATTTCATGAAAAGGCCGTCTTAAGGCGAGTTTGACTTTTTGGTTGACTTTTCCTTACTTATACTCTTTTTCCCTTAACCTAATTCATTACTCCAAAATCAAACACAAACCCTCTTCCTCTTTAAGAAATCTCAAGCTAGCCTCCCTCTTCATTTTTCGATCTTTGATTCACCGTAACTTCTTCATTACTCGATAGAATTCACGTAAGTTGTCTTATTCTTCTTCCCTAATCTTCCTCTATCCGTATTGGTAATAAAATTACCGTTTTTCTCGCTTTTTAAATTATCCGTCTTTCTCAAGGTGAATGATATTCATCTTTTATTATCTAATTGTATGTAGGTGGAGACTAGGAAGGTTTAGAATCGATTAAAGACGCTTAAAGATAACGGTGAAGGGTTACTCGATATCATTTACGTGTTTTACATGATTTCCATGTTAGAATTCGTTTTTGGAATACAATTAGAAAGCTTAGCAATTATGATTTTGAGGATGATTGTTGTTAGTTGATGATTGTTGATGATGAATATTGATTGTTGATAGTTGATAGAAGTAAATTAGGAAAATTGGAAATGATAGGAAGGTGTTGTTGGTTCTCGGGTGGACTCGTGTAAATTCACAGCACCGACCCTTTTTGGTAGAATGCTCATATCTCCTTCGTTACTAGTTTGTTTTGGGCTTGTGACCACTCGTTGGAACCGTAAGAGGATAAGCTATCACCTCGACTTAGAATTTCTGCATTCCCATATATAGAACTATAGTTATGACAGTTTGAAGTGAACCCTTGTTTAAGTTAGTTTCCAAACTTGTTGTTTCGGAGAGTTATCTATGTTTCTTAGTTATTATGCTTCTTAAACTTGGTCTAATGCTTGGGTATCATGTATTGATTCATGTTTTGTATATATGATATTTCATTCGCATGTATCACATGTTTTGTGACGGGTTTTACTATGTTCCACTTTGAGTCGGTTTTCACAAATGTTACGGTTTGAGCACGGTTTTGTCTTGTGCTTTGTACTCTCATTCCCTTGGCTACCTTCCCGTTCGTAAGGCTGGAATGTCGGAACGGAGAGGTATCCTACTGCTTAATTGCATGTGTAGTGTGCATACGACGACGTTGTTGGGAGTTGAACGCTATGCGTTGATCGACCCGGCCGTCAAATGTTGTGTACTTGCGAGGTGGTGTTATTTGCGTGTAGCGTACCGCTTGTTATGAGGCTTGAGCTCTTTTCCGCCTCTTTCGTGAATTGATTCTACGATTTGGGGTACTCGGCCTTATATATTATAAAGCCGGTCTGGATGCGAAACGCTTTATCGCATGTCGAATCGTAAAATGTGATTCCGAGAATCTGGCCAGGTTTAGATTAGGAGCCGTTTAATTATCGTTCCTACCAGGAGGAAATTAGTCTACATATACGAAATTTAGCATCGTGTATGAGTTCAGGGAAATGCTTTATCCCGTGGATGCCTTTTAATCATACTTGCCATGTACACGATGCTAGTGCGTTTCCTTTACCGTGAGAGTTGTCGTTTTGTGTCGTTGTCTTTGAATGCGTGATTTCATGATTTTATTCATGGTCATTGCATGACTTGGCAGCGTCAAGGTCTTGGTTCGTGAATGGATGATAATATGTTGGATTTATTGTGGTCATCGCATGACTTGGAATGGTATGTTTGTCGAGTCTCAATCTTATCAATCTTATACCTCTAACGGTGAGATGTAAGCCCTAGTGAGCGTATTCGGTTGCCTAAGAGTGTCTTTCCCGAGTCCTTGTATAACATGATGGATTTGAACTTGTACTTCATATGTTCTTATCATTATCTATAGAATTGCCTATCTATTCTTATCGCAACTCACATGTATATATATATGCATGATTTTACTTTTGTATTTCCTTCTATGTACGTTTAATGTGATATGGCTGGGAGAACCCGGAGTTACTCCCCAATGATTGTGGCGTTCATGTTTTTCATGAATGAACAGGTTGCTTGCATGGATGGCTTTTTGCTTTGATTATTTTGGGTTCGGGTGTGAGCTAGCGGGCGTTGTCCCGGGATGAAACACCTCTAGACGTTGTTTAGCTAGTTGCTAAATCTATTTCGAAAATACCCCATCTATTTCGAAAATACCCCATCTATTTCGAAAATACCCCATCTATTTCGAAAATACCCCATCTATTCTGTAAGATCACTTTTACATGTTAACCTTTTAGAGAGACTTCGTCTCTTGGTGTGGTATAATTCGTACTTTAGTTTGTAATATATGACACTCCTCGTATTCTTTCCTTGCATGTATAAAAGTTTTTTTTTACTTCATATTTCCGCTATATAATTCACATGCTTGTATGTTTTATCTTTCCGCATTCGCGAGGGTTGTCACAGTTGGTATCAGAGCATAAACGCTCCCGACGCACACACGTGAACCCTAAACTTAAACTACTTGACCTTGAAATAATAAATGAGAGATGGGTAGAAATTAAGGATTTTACTTGGTAGTCTTGGTGTACTTGATGTTTGTTAGGTTCTAACTTGTTTGTTGATTGTGTTGAGTGATGTTATGTTTGTTTGTATCTACCGTCTTAAGGTGGATCATTGTGTTACCTAGAAGAAGTATCCTCTACCGGATATTTGAAGATTTACTAGCCTATTTGAATTGTATTTCTTCCTCATCTTTGAATTCTCTCGTCCTTATTGTATTATGCTCTC
This sequence comes from Heliosperma pusillum, assembly GCA_022085475.1. Taxonomy (NCBI): domain Eukaryota; kingdom Viridiplantae; phylum Streptophyta; class Magnoliopsida; order Caryophyllales; family Caryophyllaceae; genus Heliosperma; species Heliosperma pusillum. The sequence goes on from JAIUZE010016992.1 coordinate 13,371, forward strand.
TTCCTTCTATCTATGCACTTCTTTCTTTTCCAACTTGTTTGCCTCTTGGAAATTACTCTTGATAGTTCCTCCATCTTACCATTGGTATCTTTACCTTCCTCATGTAACATTTTATGGATGTCATACCCTTTTGTTTGTGGTATATTGTACTTGATCGGAAGAACTTTGAACTTTGTGGAATATTAGTGTTGGTTAGAATGATTTGTGATTTGAGGAAAATAGTGTAGATCTAAATTCACCCTATATTGATGATTTTAATGTTTGATGCTTGTCATGACTAATGTGTAAATAGTTCATGATATTCGATGGTGTAAGGTCGAATGAGTTGGCTATGACTTCTTAACTCAATTAGTAAGTTAGTCTTTTGGACTTAGAAGTTTATTATTGTTTTGAAGACCATGCTTATGATAGGTCTAGTTGGTGTAAATAAGAAGTTTAGAATGATATCTTGAGGTGCAAAATGCTTTTGAGACTAAGTGACGTCTTGTGGTTTCCTATGGTGTGTTTGTAAGTGTAGGCTTGGTGGAAAAGCATTTGCCTATAGTTCTTGGATTTAAAGATATGATCTTATCTTATGGTATCGGAGATTTGTTTGAAGTAGCAAGGTTTCGTTGTAAGTTGAACCATATTACTTGAGGATTGTGATGTGAGCTATGATGGAAATACTTTGGGACGTTAATGATGATGTTTGACTTGAGGTTGTACTTTGTTAATAATGAACTCGTGGGCTATAGACTTGAAAATGACCGAGTATAAGGGAGTATTTGTTAGTCCTTCAATTAAAGAAACCTTTGAGGTTGTGTTGAATATTTGAGCTAAAGGAATGTTACTATGCTTGAGTTGCAATTCCGCATTTGGGAATCCGGGTGATATGAAAGGATGGATGAATTGGGTTGTAGTCGATTTATCAAGTCTAGGTGTACCTTACTATGATGATTGCTCGTGGTATGATGGTCCCTTGTAAGAGGCTTTTGTAAAGGAATAATTAAGTGGTTTTATTATCGCATTAAGTTTGAAAGGAGAAATTTTGTGGATTTGACCTTAAACCATTACCCGTGCCATTGTCCCTTTTCATTTCCATTCTTGAATACTTTTGTAAAGATTGATCTTTAAGAAATCGCATACTCGTATCTTATTTCTTACGCGGATATCTTCATAACTCTACTATCTGCTTTGTCTCTTTCTTGCCCTCGTTATTTTCAGCGTTCCTCTCTTTTAATCTCGTGCCTGATTTTATTCTCGTGTTCTCCTTGAGATTTCTTATCGTTTCCTATCTCGTTGCCGCTTCATCTTTTCCTTAGTGGATTGGATATTCCGTTTGTAAGGCTCAGAGAGTAAGAGTAATGTATTTTGGAATTCTTTAGTTAGAAGATGTATCTTTGGATTGAGCAAAGTTCAGGTTGTATTTGATCATGAGAAATAAGACTTAAGCTCTAGGATGAATCCTAATAGTGTTAATGTATCCTCTCTTGGTGATGTTAGATTCGGAGTTTGGTATTGTAGTGTTGTTTTGAGAATTGAGTTGATCATGATAATAGTTTGTTGATGTTGGGTATTATAACGGTTGCTTGGGATATCATTTGGGAATTAGATGTCTCTAATTGGTGGATTCTAAAAGAGACTTTGCTTTAGGGTAATTGAGTTGGTACCCAAAGTTTGAGGAGTTTTGTCGTAAATGAAAATCGATTCATATTGAGTTTTAGATGAACGATATGATTTGAATGGTTGTCTGATTGCCAAGTGATTGATCATTTGTGGTTTGAAGTTAGTAATTCTCTTTTATTCTTAAGGAATTATAGTTTGAGATTGAGAAATATTCGTAGCAAGCTTTGGATAGTGAGTGCTCAGTTGTTATGGAATGTAGAGATAGAATGGTGAACCCATTATCTTGAGGATTAGTAACCTCCGTAGTTTGCTAATGTGGCTATTTATATTTGAGGCTTCGAGCGTAGTAATGATCGAATTAAGGATGTTATGGCGTATTAAAGAATCCTTATAGCCGATAATGGATTGGGGATTTTCCGTTGTCGTGAGACTTTGGATGAGGCTAGTTGAATCTTAGATAATTATGTTTGTTGCTTTGATTGTGTTTTGACTTTCGAGGATGAGAAAGTTCATTGTAATGAATTTTGGAATAAAGTGGATCAGAGAATTTTATGGTAAGGGCCGTTCACTTTGTGGTTGTTACTAGATATGGTCCCCCTAAGATGAGATTTCTTTGGTTAGTGGTCTCAGATAGAGTTTGATGAATCTAAGGATTTTATATTGCGTTAAAGGACCTCTCCTGCAGATTGCAATCTATGGACCCTAGTCGATGCTAATTAGGTTTGAATGGATATGTGGATGACTTGAGGTCTCGTGGTTATGAAGGATTTTAGTAGAAATCAAATGATTGAAAATGTGGAGGTGTAACTTGGGTAAATTACATCCTCTTGAGGATTAGAGTATCAGTAGAGTTAGTTCTATCGAGTTCTTGTAGATCTTCGTGCCGACTTCATCGTGATTCTTCCTATTCCTAAGAATTCGATTTGTTATGTTTTTGCGTGTTTTGTATATATTTTGTTATCGTGATTTGTGAACTTTAAGTTCGAGTCGCTATATGTACGTGTAATGTCTTGTTATTTGATTTTATCTTTGATAAAACTTTCAAATTTCCATATTATATTTCTAATTTAACGTTTCAAAGAAGTTTAAAAATGGTTTGTGTACCCTCTTTTTAGAGAAGATGGATTTCTTTTGCTTTTATATTTGGATTTTGCGTTTGGTTGGATGTTTGCACTTGTTATTGGAGACGTCTGATAACTAGTCCTGCACTTACTAACGTTGTTTTGAATTTCGACTTCACTATTTCGACAAAGATTGGTTTGGATAATTAGAGTTCTCGTTCGCGACGAGCATTCTTGAGATCCGTAAGTAAAGTTTCACACTTATGAAAATTCTTCTTTAAACCGTTTTCTAGATGAACCTCGTTTCATAAATATTCCCCTTATAAGAATTTTCGTATTAATTTTGAAAACCGATTCTTGTCCTTGATACTTTTGTTTTCTACTCTCAAGTTTCGAGGACGAAACTTTTTAAAAAGGAAGGGTGATTGTAACACCCGGAAATGTACCCTATTTTTCTAGTAGAAATATTTTACGAAATCTTTTCAGCGAATTTAAGTTTTAATTTAGCTTTTTATGATTCGAGTCGAATTTTGAATTTCCGAGTTCGTATTTGGAATTTCTGCGAGATTTCATGAAAAGGCCGTCTTAAGGCGAGTTTGACTTTTGGTTGACTTTTCCTTACTTATACTCTTTTTCCCTTAACCTAATTCATTACTCCAAAATCAAACACAAACCCTCTTCCTCTTTAAGAAATCTCAAGCTAGCCTCCCTCTTCATTTTTCGATCTTTGATTCACCGTAACTTCTTCATTACTCGATAGAATTCACATAAGTTCGTCTTATTCTTCTTCCCTAATCTTCCTCTATCCGTATTGGTAATAAAATTACCGTCTTTCTCGCTTTTTAAATTATCCGTCTTTCTCAAGGTGAATGATATTCATCTTTTATTATCTAATTGTATGTAGGTGTAGACTAGGAAGGTTTAGAATCGATTAAAGACGCTTAAAGGTAACGGTGAAGGGTTACTCGATATCATTTACGTGTTTTACATGATTTCCATGTTAGAATTCGTTTTTTTGAAATACAATTAGAAAGCTTAGAAATTATGATTTTGAGGATGATTGTTGTTAGTTGATGATTGTTGATGATGAATATTGATTGTTGATAGTTGATAGAAGTAAATTAGGAAAATTGGAAATGATAGGAAGGTGTTGCTGGTTCTCGGGTGGACTCGTGTAAATTCACAGCACCGACCCTTTTTGGTAGAATGCTCATATCTCCTTCGTTACTAGTTTGTTTTGGGCTTGTGACCACTCGTTGGAACCGTAAGAGGATAAGCTATCACCTCGACTTAGAATTTCTGCATTCCCATATCTAGAACTATAGTTATGACAGTTTGAAGTGAACCCTTGTTTAAGTTAGTTTCCAAACTTGTTGTTTCGGAGAGTTATCTATGTTTCTTAGTTATTATGCTTCTTAAACTTGGTCTAATGCTTGGGTATCATGTATTGATTCATGTTTTGTATATATGATATTTCATTCGCATGTATCACATGTTTTGTGACGGGTTTTGCTATGTTCCACTTTGAGTCGGTTTTCACAAATGTTACGGTTTGAGCACGGTTTTGTCTTGTGCTTTGTACTCTCATTCCCTTGGCTACCTTCCCGTTCGTAAGGCTGGAATGTCGGAACGGAGAGGTATCCTACTGCTTAAATGCATGTGTTAGTGGGCATACGACGACGTTGTTGGGAGTTGAACGCTATGCGTTGATCGACCCGGCCGTCAAATGTTGTGTACTTGCGAGGTGGTGTTATTTGCATGTAGCGTACCGCATGGTATGAGGCTTGAGCTGTTTTTCCGCCTCTTTCGTGAATTGATCTACCGAATTTGGGGTACTCGGCATATATATATTATACGCCCGAGTCTTGGATGCGAAACGCTTTATCGCATGTCGAATCGGAAAATGTGATTCCGAGAATCTGGCCAGGTTTAGATTAGGAGCCGTTTAATTATCGTTCCTACCAGGAGGAAATTAGTCTACATATACGAAATGTAGCATAGTGTATGAGTTCAGGGAAACGCTTTATCCCGTGGATGCCTTTTAATCATACTTGCCATGTACACGATGCTAGTGCGTTTCATTTACCGTGAGAGTTGTCGTTTTGTGTCGGTGTCTTTGAATGCGTGATTTCATGATTTTATTCATGGTCATTGCATGACTTGACACCGTCAAGGTCTTGGTTCGTGAATGGATGGTAATATGTTGGATATTATGTGATCATCGCATGACTTGACTGGTTTGTCTGTCGAGTCTCAATCTTATCAATCTTATACCGCTAACGGTGAGATGCAAGCCCTAGTGAGCGTATTCGATTGCCTAAGAGTGTCTTCCCCGAGTCTTTGAATATCATGATGAATTCGGATTTGTGCCTCTTATGTTCTTATCATTATCTATAGAATTGCCTATCTATTCTTATCGCAACTCACATGTATATATATATGCATGCTTTACTTTTGTATTTCCTTCTATGTACGTTTAATGTGATATGGCTGGGAGAACCCGGAGTTACTCCCCACTGATTGTGGCGTTCATGTTTTTCATGAATGAACAGGTTGCTTGCATGGATGGCTTTTTGCTTTGACTATTTGGGTTCGGGTGTGAGCTAGCGGGCGTTGTCCCAGGATGAAACACCTCTAGACGTTGTTTAGCTAGTTGCTAAATCTATTTCGAAAATACCCCATCTATTTCGAAAATACCCCATCTATTTCGAAAATACCCCATCTATTTCGAAAATACCCCATCTATTTGGTAAGATCACTTTTACTTGTTAACCTTTTGGAGAGACTTCGTCTCTTGATGTAGTATAATTCGTACTTTAGTTTGTAATATATGACACTCCTCGTATTCTTTCCTTGCATGTAAAAGTTTTTTTTTAAAACTTCATATTCCGCTATATAATTCACATGCTTGTATGTTTTATCTTTCCGCATTCGCGAGGGTTGTCACAGTTGGTATCAGAGCTTATCGCTCCCGACGCACACACGTGAACCCTAAACTTAAACTACTTGACCTTGAAATAATAAATGAGAGATGGGTAGAAATTAAGGACTTTACTTGGTAGTCTTGTTGTACTTGATGTTTGTTAAGGTTCTAACTTGTTGTTGATTGTGTTGAGTGATGTTATGTTTGTTTGTATCTACCGTCTTAAGGTGGATCATGTGTTACTTAGAAGAAGTATCTTCTACCAAAGATTTAAAGATTGACAAGCCTAATTGAAGTGTATTTCTTCCTCATCTATGAATTCTCTCGTCCTTATTGTCTTATGCTCTTTTCCTTCTATCTAGGTGCTTCTTTCCCTTCCAACTTGTTTGCCTCTTCGAAATTTCTCTTAATAGTTCCTCCTTCTTACCATTGGTATCCTTACCTTCCTCATGTAACATTTTTATGGATGTCATACCCTTTTGTTTGTGATATAATATGCTTGGTCGGAAGGACTTGAATTTTGTGGAATATTAGTATTTGTTAGAATGAATTTTGTGATTTGAGGAAAATGGTGTAGATCTAAATTCACCCTATATTGATGATTGGTTGTAACTCGAAGGAAAGGTAGTAAGATAAGTTTGATGATTTTAATGCTTGATGCTTGCCATGACCAATGTGTAGATAGTTCATGGTATTTGATGGGTAAGGTTGAATGAGTTGGCTAGGACTTCTTAACCCATTAGTAGTTTAGTCTTTTGGACTTAGAAGTTTTGTATTGTTGTAAAGACCATGCTTATGATATGTTTATTTGGTGTAAATAAGAAGTTTAGAATGATATCTTGAGGTGCAAAATGCTTTTGAGACTAAGTGACGTCTTGTGGTTTCCTAGGGTGTGTTTGTAAGTGTAGGCTTGGTGGAAAAGCATTTGGCTATAGTTCTTGGATTTAAAGATATGATCTTATCTTATGGTATCGGAGACTCGTTTGAAGTAATAAGGTTTCGTTGTAAGTTGAACCATATTACTTGAAGATTATAGATATGAGAGAGATTCGATGATGTGATCTATGATGGGAATACCTTGGGATGTTAATGATGATGTTTGGCTTGATGTTGTACCTTGATAATAATGAACTCATGGGCTATAGACTTGAAAATGACCGAGTATAAGAGAGTATTTGTTGGTCCTTCAATTAAACAAACCGTTGAGGTTGTGTTGAATATTTGAGCTAAAGGAATGTTATTATACTTGAGTTACAATTCCGCAATTGGGAATCCGTGTGATATGAAAGGATGGATGATTTGGGTTGTAGTCGATTTATCAAGTCTAGGTGTACCTTACTTTGATGATTGCTCGTGGTATGATGGTCCCTTGTAAGAGGCCTTTGTAAAGGAATAATTAAGTGGTTTTATTATCGAATTAAGTTTGAAAGGAGAAACTTTGTGGATTAAATCTTAAATCCTTACTCGTGCCATCATTCCTTTCCATTTCCATTCTTGAATGTTTTTGTCAAGATTGATCTTTAAGAAATTACAAGCTCGTACTTTCTTTCTTACTCAGATATCTTCATAACTCTACTATCTGCTTTGTCTCTTCCTCAACCTCGTTTTCCTTTTTCGCCTTAGTCTTTTAATTCCTTCTTATCATAGTCTTTTGATGTTGCCTCCTAATGTTCCTTGTATCATGTTCTTTTATCCCTACTCTCTTGTGAGCTAGTTTTCTTATTAGCTAACGTAAGGATTAGTAGGTGTGTTTTGAAGAAGTTTCCAATATGGTACCTACCGTCCTTTTAAGCAAGTTCCATGTTTAGATGATTATAAGAAATTGAGGATAAGCTTAGGATGAAACTCTCCTAGTGGTTTTAGACTACGAAAGCTTAATGTTGCAATATCGTTTGAGGATCGAAATATGCATAATGATAGTTGGTAGTTGTGGTTAAGAATTTTAGTGATTCTTTAAGTGTTACCTGGGAGATTATGGTCTTTAAATGTTGGACCCTAACGGGAATAATTACCTTGTGGAATTTGGATTGGAGGACCAAACTTGAGGAATATCGTCATAAGCGAAAACCGATGTATTGAGAGTTTGAAGGAGCTAAAATAATTGATTTACGGTCGCATTGCCCTATGATTGGCAAAAGTTAAGTGAAATGAGATTTTGTGACTAATCTCTGTTGAGGTTTGTGATTTAACTTTTGAAGATGAGAAGGTTCATTGTTAATAGTTGAAGGGTAATGAGTTTTGGAATAAATGGGATCAAAGGATTTCATGGTAAGTCTATTTTACCTTGTGGTTGTTAGCGGTTTTGTTTCCCTAGATATAAATATTTTGTTGGTGGTTTCTAATAAGAGTTTTGATGGAGCTAAGAAGATTAGAGTACGCAATGAATTTTCATGTGGGTGGTTAGTTGTGGAGTCTACCGTGCCGATGGACCTCAGTAGATTCTAATGGGATTTGAATAATTGGGATTTGTTACTCGAAGTTTCATGATTATGAAGTATTTTTGTAGGAATTCTGATGATTGAAAATGATGAGTTGCAAATTGGGTAAATTGCATTCTCTTGAGGATTAGAGTATCAGTGGAGTTAGTTCTATTGAGTTCTTGTAGATCTTCGTGCCGACTTCATCGTCATTCTTCCTTTCCCTAAGAATTCGATTTGTTTTGTTTTTGCGTGTTTTGTATATATTTTGTTATCGTGATTTGTGAACTTTATGTTTGAGCCGCTCTATGTACGTGTAATGTGTTCGTATTTTGATTTTATCTTTGAGAAAACCTTCAAATTTTCATGTTATATTTCTAATTTAACGTTTCAAAGAAGTCCAAGGATATATTTTGTGTACCCTCTTTTTGGAGAAAATGGATTTCTTTTGCTTTTATATTTGGATTTTGCGTTGGGTTGGATGTTTGCACTTGTTATTGGAGACGTCTGATAACTAGTCCTGCACTGACTAACGTTGTTTTGAATTTCGATTTCACAAATTAGACATTGATTTGATTTTGGATAATTAGAGTTCTCGTTCGCGACGAGCATTCTTGTGATCCGTAAATAGAGTTTCGCACTTATGAAAAATTTCCTTAAACCGACTCTTGTCCTTGATACTTTTGTTTTCTACTCTCAAGTTTCGAGGACGAAACTTTTTAAAAGGTGGGGTGATTGTAACACCCGGAAATGTACCCTATTTTTCTAGTAAAAATATTTTACGGACACTTTTCAGCGAATTTTAGTTTTAATCGTAAATTTAATTTTCCGAGTCGAATTTAGAATTTCCGAGTTCGTATTTGGAATTTCTGCGAGATTCCATGAAAAAGCCGTCTTAAGGCGAGTTTGACTTTTTGGTTGACTTTTCCTTACTTATACTCTAATTCCCTTAACCTAATTCATCACTCCAAAATCAAACACAAACCTTCTTCCTCTTTAAGAAAACTCAATCCTTGCCTCCTTAGCTTTTTCCGATCTTTGATTCATCGTAGTTCATTCGTTCTTTGACGGAATTCACGTAAGTTCGTCTTATTCTTCCTCTCTTACCTTCCTCTATCCGTATTGGTAATAAAATTACCGTCTTTCTCGCTTTTTAAATTATCCGTCTTTCTTAAGGTGGATGATATTCCTTTTTTATTATCTAATTGTTTGTAGGTGGAGACTAGGAAAGCTTAGTAACCGTTTAAAGACGCGTAAAGGTAACGGTGAAGGGTTACTCGGTATCATTTACGTGTTTTGCATGCTTTATATGTTAGAAATCGTATTTTGAATA
>JAIUZE010016994.1:0-42548 GCA_022085475.1 Heliosperma pusillum
ATTATGAACAATCATAAAAATTCATCAAGAACACTAACCAACATAAAAATTCCATACAACATAGAAATCATACCACTTATCATATTACTACTAAAAATCCATAAATCATAATAACATGAACCAAAAACAAAAGATGAACCAAAAAAAAAAGAAACAAAAGCTATGTAACATATATTCGTCGAGTAACTCGGAATCGTTACCTTAGCTAGCAAAACAAATTAGCACCAAAATAAGAAGTATAAACCAAGAAACCCGTCTACTAATCTTCACCCAAAATATACGAGTCTCCAAACTCGTCTTCAAAATCTTCCCCTATAAGAAAAGACAAGAAAAACATTATTAGAACTTAAACTTGATTTTCTATAATTAAATGTTGAAAACGATTTTGAGGGAATTGAAATTAAACCGTACTTGAAGATGGAGAGCGAAGAGGAGATTCTAGAAATATAAGTTAGGACGGATTTAATTAAGAAATGAAGGTTTTATGATGATTTTGCTCAAGAACGACGAAGAAGGGATGAAGAACACGAAGAACGCTCAAGAACGATTAAAGAAAGTGATGATTTGATCTTAATTTGATTTATTGTAAAATGAAAAGTTGTTAGTGAGTAATGATGGTTGGATGAGCCGTGTACATATAGGGAAAAATGGATGTCGGGTTTTGAAATTGTTGTTACGTAATTGACTCCGGTTAATAATTATTTTACGGTAATCGATTAAATATAATTCGATATTAAGTTAATTACACTAAATATCTAGATATTATGATATTGTAATCAAAAGTAATGAAAATATCAAGGCCTATTAGAGAGGAAGGAGCCGTGTAGAATGGTGAGAATCGGGTCAGTTTTGTAAACGATTTGCGTAATTTCCGTTAACGGATCGATAAAGTTGAAAATATCTAAGATATTCCTATTAGTTTAATCAAAAGAATTAAAATATCTAATGTGAGTGGAAAACGATGACATGGGCGCGTGACTCATGCCAAAGTCGAGTTTCGGATTTGTTTCGGGATTTACGATGAGTCGGGAATAGTTAAATGATTCCCGGGTTTAAACCGTAAAACCTTATTATAAATTTCGAATAAATTCAAAATAATTTTATTAAATTATCATAAATTCTAATAAATCTAAAAAAAATAAATTAAAAATATTATTTTTAAATAAAATTTCGGTCTTCAAACTTATAAAGCGAGTCGGGAAAGTCAACGAAAGTCAAAGTCGACTAAAAAGTCGAGAAAAGTCAAAGATGACTTAAAAGTCAAGAAAAGTTTATGACGACTTAAAAGTCAAGAAAAGTCAATGACGACTTTAAAAAGTCAAGAAAAGTCAAAAGACGACTTAAAAGTCAAGAAAAGTCAAAGATGACTAAAAACGGTCTTTTCATGAAATCCCTCAAAAATTCCAAATACGAAAGCGGAATTTCAAAATACGACTCCGAACGAAAATTTCTATTTTAAAACTTAAGTTCTACTGAAAAGTGTTAGTAAATATTTTACTAGAAAAATGGGGTACTTTTCGGGTTGTTTACAGCAAACAAAAAAACTCGATGTTCGGGTAGGCGAATAGAAGTAATGACCAAACATTCCTTTTGGATAACCAATAAAGTATGTCTTGACCGATCGCGGGCCGAGCTTATCCTCGTGTCTCCACTTGACATAAGCCTCGCAGCCCCAAACCCGAATAAAGGACAAGTTAGGGACCGTTCCCTTCCATATCTTATATGAAGTCTTGTCTACAGCTTTAGACGGACTTCGGTTAAGTATAAGAGCAGCTGACAAAAGAGCAAAACCCCATAGTGAATCAGGTACTACCGTACGACTCATCATGGATCGAACCATATCAAGTAATGTTCGATTTCTCCGTTCGGACACACCATTTAATTGAGGTGTTCCAGGTGGAGTTAACTGTAATACTATGCCACAGTATTTAAGGTGTTGATCAAACTCATTTGAAATATATTCGCCACCACGATCTGATCGAAGTGCTTTAATCTTTCTTCCCAGTTGGTTCTCAACCTTATTCTGGAATTCCTTGAAATGTTTAAAGGACTCACTTTTATGCTTCATTAAGTAGACATATCCGTATCTACTCAAATCATCCGTGAAAGTGATAAAATATCTATAGCCGTCTCTTGCCTTGATTGACATAGGTCCACATACATCAGTATGTAGGAGTCCTAATAGGTCATTAGCACGCATTCCAACACCTTTGAAGGAAATTTGAGTCATTTTGCCGATAAGACATGATTCACACGTGCCAAATGATTCGTAATCAAATGGGGAGATAGTCCCATTCTCAATGAGCTTCTTTACACGTTTCTCATTTATGTGTCCCATACCACAGTGCCATAGATAAGTTTGATCTTTGTCACCAACCTTTACTTTCTTATTATTCACATGTTATATGTCTGTGGTTTGATCTAAGATATAAATGTCATTCATGGAAACTGCTTTGCCATAAATCATTTCATTCAAAGAGAAAATATAGCTATTGTCTTTTATTGAAAATGAAAAACCGTCTTTATCAAGCACGGAAACAGAAATAATGTTCTTAGATAAACTGGGTACATAGTAACAGTTATATAAATACAACTCAAATCCACTCTTTAGTTGGATTACATATGTTCTCATTGAGACTGCAACAACTCTTGCACCATTCCCGACTCGCAGGTCCACATCACCCTTTGCGAGAGGTGTGATGTTTTTTAGGCCCTGCAAATGATTACACAGATGAGAACCACAACCTGTATCAAGTACCCAAGTTCCGAAACTTGCATGGTTAATCTCAATCATATGAATATAAGATGACATACCAACAAGAGTGACGCGGCCTGCTTTTATGTCCTCACGGTACACGGGACAGTTCCTCCTTGAAACACCAAACTAGGGGGTAAGGCAAGAATAGAAAACATACAACACCAAACAAGAGCAAGATAGATAAACCCTGTATTCAGGACTACCAAGGCTCTAAATGCAGTGAATCCTAAGCTAAACTCACTCACTAAGACAAGTACAAGTGAATGACCTTAACTCAGGCCAACAAACTAAGACTAGCACAAGTTTTGTTGAGGGGTTTGAGCTAACCAAGGCTGGCACAGGTTAACAAAGAAAGAGTAAAAACTCAGGTTTTTTCATTCAGTATTCTATCTCTCTTACTAGGCAAAAGGCTCTATATATAGAGCATTACAAAAGATCTTCACCATACAACATAAGACTACATCTAAGGGTTTAAAATGACCCTTGAAATAACAACAAATCAGATACAAAAGTCTACTAATAAGACGAGCAAAAACAGACTGCAACTACTTCAGAAAAGCAACTGAAAAGTAAGCTTGTTCCTTTCCTAAAATGGTATTGTTTGAGCAGTTTTCTTTGGGGTTGTTTTGGCTGTCTGGTGCTTCAAATGGAACCTTGAGAGGAACTTCTAAGGTCCTTCCAACGTTCTTATTAATACTAATAAAGGTCACACAAAAGTAAGATGCCTTTGTTCATCCATTGGTCTTGAAACCTGCCTGGCTCTCAAAGTGACTGACTAACTTGTGGGCTGTTTTTCTTAAACTTCCAAGGACAATTTGGAAAACTTATCCTGGACTTTTTTGTATATAAGGACCTCAACTATATGGGAAAAGAAGTTGGATCCCTTGCTTTGACAATTGCTGTAGGATAGGGGGCCTGGGACTGGTACTGATGTCTGTAGAATTCCTCTGGTTGCTGCTGACTTGGGACCTTGTTACTCTGGTTGGCATGGCTTGTGTTGATGTTGTTGTTGCTTGATAATGAGCTTTTGAGGGTGTCATGGCTTGCCTGTGTGTTGCTTGGACATGGTTACCTTTTGTTGCTTTTGAAAACTCAGCTGTTTGAACTTGATCTGCCTTGGACTGAACATGGGTGTGCTTGTTGGTTGATGTCTGAATTGGATTGTCAAATAAGGTTGCTCCCCTAGCTCCTGCTTCATCCTCCCCAGGTTGGAAATATTTGAACATCAAATCCCCAGGGTTCTCTTCTTCTCTGTCATAGTAGGGGCTAAGGTCTCCTATGTTAAATGTACCATGAACTCCATACTCCCCTGGCAAATCTACCTTGTAAGCATTTTCTCCCACCTTCTCTATGATTTCAAAGGGCCCTTCTGCTCTAGGCATAAGTTTGTTCTTTCTTTTGCTTGGGAACCTTTCTTTTCTGAGGTGCAACCACACCAGATCACCTGCCTGAAACTCCTTATTTCCTCTTGGCACCTTGGCTTTGATTTTGTATTGCTCATTAGTCTTCTCTATGTTTCTCTTGACCTGCTCATGCAACCTGAGCATCTGTTCTACTCTCTTCTTGGCATCATAGTTCAGTATTTCTTTAGGCACATTAGACAATTCTATGGGCATGAGTGGGTTGCTGCCATAGACCACCTCAAAGGGACCGTGGTCAGTACTTGATGAAGGGGCCCTGTTGAAGGCAAATTCTGCTTGGGCTAGCTTTAGATCCCAGTCCCCTAGTGATTTCTTCACAATGCACCTTAGTATTCTCCCCAGGGTTTTGTTGGTGATCTCTGTTTGTCCATCTGTTTGGGGGTGGTGGGATGTGCTGAAGAGCAACCTAGTGTTTAGGAGTTTCCACAGAGTCTTCCAGAAGTAGCTCATAAACTTTGTATCCCTATCTGAAACAATTGATCTAGGCACCCCATGTAGTTTGACTACTTCTTTGAAGTAAAGCTCAGCAACCCCTGATGCATCCTCAGTCTTCTTACATGGCACAAAGTGAGCCATTTTGCTGAATCTATCAACCACAACCATGATGGAGTCCTTTCCCCTAGGAGTCCTGGGCAGAGCCACAATGAAATCCATGTTGATGTCTTCCCAAGGCCTGTCAGGCACAGGTAGTGGGGTGTAAGGCCCTGCTTGGAAGGAACTCTTTGCCTTTTGGCAGGTGGAACATCTCCTTCCATCCTGGGCCAATAGAACTGATTTTGTAGGATATCCAAGGTCTTTTGCACCCCAAAATGTCCTGCTAGCCCATTAGAGTGGACTTCCCTCACCAATAGGTCACTGTATGAGCCTCTAGGGACACACAGTTTGTTCCCCTTAAACATATAACCTTCCTGGCAGCTGATACTTGGTTTCTTTTACACTAGGATTGTTCTGCAGAGCTAACCAATCTTCCATGAAATCAGGATCATCATGGTACAGCTCCTTCATAAATTCAAAGCCTAACACCTTTTGTTGAATTGTCACCAGCATGGAATGCCTTTTAGATTGGGCATCTGCTACAACATTTGACTTTCCTTCTTTGTATTTGCTTGAGAAATTAAAGGACTGGAGGTACTCAACCCATTTTGCATGTCTGGTACTGAGCTTGTGCTGGCCATTTATGTATTTCAGGGCCTCATGGTCAGAGTGAAGTACAAAAGGTTTGGGTTTGAGATAGTGGCTCCAGTACATGAGGGCTCTCACCAGAGCATAAAACTCCTTGTCATATGTGGAGTAATTGAGCTTACCCCCATTGAGCTTTTCACTGAAAAAGGCCACATGATTCCTTCCTGGGATGAGCACTGCTCCAATCCCTACCCCACTTGCATCACACTCTACTTCAAATAGCTGATCAAAATCAGGCACAGCCAGTATAGGTGTCTCACAAAGCTTCTTCTTGATGAGCTCAAATGCTGCTTGTGCTTGTTCAGTCCACTTGAACTCACCCTTCTTCACCCCTTCTGTTACAGGCACCATGACAGTGCTGAATCCCTGTATGAACCTCCTATAGAAGGAGGCTAGGCCATGAAAACCCCTAACCTCAGTGATGTTCTTGGGAGTAGGCCAAGACTTAATGACTGCAATATTCTCCTGATCCACAGATATGCCCTTGGCAGTGATGACATACCCCAAGAATTTAACCTCCTCAGCCATGAAAGTACACTTCTCCATTTTTCCAAAGAGCTTATGCTCTCTCAGTTTCAGAAATAACAACTTTAGATGATTCAGATGTTCAGATTTGCTCTTGCTATAGACCAGGATATCATCAAAGTACACCACAATGAACTGACCTATGAAAGGCCTCAAGACTTCAGTCATAAGTCTCATGAATGTACTAGGGGCATTGGAGAGACCAAATGGCATAACCAGCCATTCATAAAGCCCATGCTTGGTTTTAAATGCTGTTTTTCATTCATCCCCCTCCCTGATTCTCAC
Organism: Heliosperma pusillum; assembly: GCA_022085475.1. Taxonomy (NCBI): domain Eukaryota; kingdom Viridiplantae; phylum Streptophyta; class Magnoliopsida; order Caryophyllales; family Caryophyllaceae; genus Heliosperma; species Heliosperma pusillum. The sequence continues at coordinate 6,172 of JAIUZE010016994.1, forward strand.
CTGGTGGTAGCCTTGCCTAAGGTCTATTTTGGAGAATAGACTGGCTCCACTTAACTCATCCAACATGTCATCCAGCCTTGGGATGGGGAACCTGTACTTGACAGTGATATTGTTAATGGCCCTGCTATCAATACACATTCTCCATGAACCATCCTTTTTAGGGACTAGGAGGACAGGCACTGCACAAGGACTCAAGGATTCCCTGACAAATCCTTTTGACATTAGCTCCTCTACCTGCCTCTGCAACTCTTGGGTGGACTTGGGGTCACTCCTGTATGCTGGCCTGTTAGGTAGCATGACACCTGGAATGAGGTCTATCTGGTGCTCTATGCCCCTTAGGGGAGGAAGCCCTGATGGCATTTCTTCTAGAAATACATCCTCATGCTCATTGATAAGCTCCTTTACCTCTGGTGGAACCTCAGCTGGCTCCTCAACCTGTTTGGACAAGAGGAAATACACAGGTTGTTCTTGTTCCACCTCCCTAAGCATGGCTGCCTCTGTGAGGAAAAGAACCTCCTTGGATCCACTGGTACTAGGACTACCATAGTCCCTAGTGTTTGGAGGCAAAGGTGTAAGGACTATCCTTTGATTCCCATGTCTAAAAGTGTACACATTGCTCTTCCCATTATGCAGGGCATCTTTATCAAACTCCCATGGTCTGCCCAGCAGTAAATGGCATGCATCCATAGGCACAACATCACAAGTCACCTCATCCTTGTAGGTGCCTCCAATAGAGAAGGATACTAAACATTATTGATCAACCCTTACTTCAGCACCCTTGTTCAACCATCTGAGTTTGTAAGGGTTGGGGTGGGGTTTGGTCTCCAAGCCAAGCTTGTTAACCAGGGTAACTGAGGCTACATTGGTACAACTCCCCCCATCTATGATCACATTGCAAACCCTCCCTTGAATAGTACACCTGCTCCTAAAGATTAGAGATCTCTGGTCTTCTTCTAGAGGTTGATGCTGAGAATGCATAACCCTCCAAAGAACAAGGCTGTGACCAGTGTCTGGTGGGGTTACTACCAAAGGGGCATCACCTTCCTCTTCATATTCTCCAGTTCCCTCCTCCTGCTCATACTCAATGAGCCCTTCCTTCTCCCATTCCATGACTTCCACTGCTGTCAAGGCTCTTCTTGAGGGACAATCTCTCTTAAAGTGGCCATAACCTTGACATTGATAACACTTTCTCTTCTCTTCTGAAGGAGTGAGGGTAGGTTGCTGACTTACAGGTGCCTTACCCTTGTCTAAGGGGTTCCTATTAACAGTTATGGGAGTCCTAGGACCTTCCTTAATTCTGACCCCAGCATAAGGTTTAGTTATAGCAGGTTTGGTGAAAGATTTGGTTGTTTCCTTCCCCATTTTCTCAACCCTAAGGGATAGGTTAACCACATCCTCAAAGGACTATAGAGGCTGCATCCTAACCTTGTTAGCAATGCCTAGGCTTAGACCTTCTAGAAATCTAGCAATCCTTTGTTCAGGTTTCTCAGTAATATCACATTGAAGGGTAAGCTGCTCAAACTCTCTCAGATATGACTCAACAGATTTTTCATTTTGTTTCAGTTTAGACAGCTTGATGAACAAATCATGGGTATAATCCTTAGCAACAAACTTGTTCATCATTTTTTTCTTCAATTTAGACCATGATTTGATAGGTTCTTTACCCTCCCTAGCCCTTAGACTCTTCATGGTTTCATACCACAGGGAAGCATACCCTTTCAATTTCAGAATAGCTAATTTAAAGGCTTTAGCATCATTGCATCCTTTATATTCAAAGGCTCTCTCTATATCTCTAAGCCATCCTAACAAATCATCAGGATTTAAGCTACCAGAAAACTCAGGAATGTCTACCTTGAGGTGTTTATCAGCGAGGCCATGCCCTGAAGCTCTGCTCCTTGTGGATTCATCCGAGTCTGAAGGCTCCTCTTCTTCAGGTGGTCTAACACTGCCTCCTGGTTGACCTAGGCCTCTCCCACGACCTCTGCCTCTTCCTCCAGCAAATAACTGGTTGCCTATTACCTGATCCAGGGCTCTGGTTAGGGTGGTTACAATCCCAGCCAGGTCCTCCATCCTTGCTTCTAGTCCTGCCAATCTCTCTTCACTCATTGGGCTATTTTTGTATTTTTGATTGTAGTTTGGTTAAATGAACTCACAGTAGAAATAAACCTAAGCTCTGATGACCAATTTGAAACACCAAACTAGGGGGTAAGGCAAGAATAGAAAACATACAACACCAAACAAGAGCAAGATAGATAAACCCTGTATTCAGGACTACCAAGACAAGCACAGGTAGCTCTAAATGCAGTGAATCCTAAGCTAAACTCACTCACTAAGACAAGCACAAGTGAATGACCTTAACTCAGGCCAACAAACTAAGACTAGCACAAGTTTTTTTGAGGGGTTTGAGCTAACCAAGGCTGGCACAGGTTAACAAAGAAAGAGTAAAAACTCAGGTTTTTTCATTCAGTATTCTATCTCTCTTACTAGGCAAAAGGCTCTTTATATAGAGCATTACAAAAGATCTTCACCATACAACATAAGACTACATCTAATGGTTTAAAATGACCCTTGAAATAACAAAAAATCAGATACAAAAGTCTACTATGAAGACGAGCAAAAACAGACTGCAACTACTTCAGAAAAGCAACTGAAAAGTAAGCTTGTTCCTTTCCTAAAATGGTATTGTTTGAGCAGTTTTCTTTGGGGTTGTTTTGGCTGTCTGGTGCTTCAAATGGAACCTTGAGAGGGACTTCTAAGGTCCTTCCAACGTTCTTATTAATACTACTAAAGGTCACACAAAAGTAAGATGCCTTTGTTCATCCATTGGTCTTGAAACCTGCTTGGCTCTCAAAGTGACTGACTAACTTGTGGGCTGTTTTTCTTGAACTTCCAAGGACAATTTGGAAAACTTATCCTGGACTTTTTTTGTAGATAAGGACCTCAACTAGATGGGAAAATAAGTTGGAGCCCTTGCTTTGACAATTGCTGTAGGATAGGGGGCCTGGGACTGGTACTGATGTCTGTAGAATTCCTCTGGTTGCTGCTGACTTGGGACCTTGTTACTCTGGTTGGCATGGCTTGTGTTGATGTTGTTGTTGCTTGATCATGAGCTTTTGAGGGTGTCATGGCTTGCCTGTGTGTTGCTTGGACATGGTTACCTTTTGTTGCTTTTGAAAACTCAGCTGTTTGAACTTGATCTGCCTTGGACTGAACATGGGTGTGCTTGTTGGTTGATGTCTGAATTGGATTGTCAAATGAGGTTGCTCCCCTAGCTCCTGCTTCACTCCTCCAATGCCCAGTCTTGTGGCAATGGTGGCACTCAATGTCACTGTCCTTGCTCTTTGCCTTGCCTTGTGAGCTACTAGTCTCACCAGGCCCACTCTTACCCTTTCCTGACTTCTTAAACTTTGGCTTCCCTACAGTTATGTCGCCGTGAGCCTTGCCCCTACCTTTGTTCTTGTTGGAAATCATGAGAACATCTTGCTTCATGCTCCCACTCAATTTCAGATCCTTCTCGGTCTGTATGAGAAGTGAGTGTAGCTGATGGGGACTTTTCCTCATGTCATTCATGTAGTAATTTGCTCTGAAAAGGGCAAAACCATCATGAAGTGAATGAAGCATACGGTCAATGACTATGCTCTCACTGATTTTCCAATCAAGTGCCTCCAGTTTCTCGACATTCTCAATCATATCAAGAATGTGTGGGCTAACCGGTTGGCCCTTCTGGAGTTTCGCCTCAAAGAAGCGACATGTATGCTCATAAGTAACGATTCTCGGTGCTTTTGAGAATTCTTTAGTGAGCGTGGTGAAAATCTTATTTGCACCTTGGGCAATGAAGCGTCTTTGAAAGTTGGTTTCCATTGCAAAAATGAGTACTTTCTTTATCGCACCTGCTTCCATAACGAAGTCACTAAAAGCAAGTGACTCGTTAGCTCTCGCATTGGGGCCTCGGTTTGGCGGTATTGACTCAGTCAAGAACTTGAGCTTGCCGTCAGCAATGGCTGCATTCCGTAATGCCGCCTCCCAGTCCGCAAAGTTGGACCCGTCATTCCCCAGTCGCGTGGATTGATTCATGTGTTCCATGAAAATTTTAAGCCAGGACTCGCGTGCGAGTGTGGCACTTGGCATAGAGACATCATTATGGCCAGCCATTTGTTATAAGCAGTATTATCAATATAAAACGAATTCTACACTGCGAAATAGAAGAAAAACATGATAAGCATACTCATCGATATGAATTTAGTCTAGTGCAAAATTTGTTTAATGCAAAGACTCAAGCATTTATACAATTGACCTCCCTCAAGAATTATATAAATGATCCCAATACTCAATTATCTATAAATTGATAAGCCAACCACTTGGCTAATTCTACCTTTAGAATTCTTGGTCGATAATTTTATCTTTAGTCCATCATAATCACGAGAAACTCTTCGGATTATAATGTTGAGGTAAAATAAGTCAACACATACTACTTACCCAACGTAGAAGGGGTTGATGCGTGTATTTTATATAGACCTTTTAGGCCATATTTGCACGCATTTCCATGGTCATTTAGTAGTGTTACACTACAAATATCCCTCGAATAGTCTACTTTTGTTTGTTTTGTAATATTTGCAGATGTGAACCAGAATGACGGAAAACTAGCCATTTTTGTAGCTCCTCAAGCATGCATAAGTGAGTCGGAAAGGAATCTTGGTATCTCGGAATGCGTGAAGCCGTGTTAAAGGAATAGAAGAATGAAATCCATGAGCAAAACTCTCGTTCAAGTACAAAAGCCTTCGATCGACCACCTCTTTGATTAGAAGACCTCGATCGAGTAACCAATCCACTCGATCGAGCTGCTAGATTTGGGCATTTACTCGATCGAGCACTGCTCCCACTCGATCGAGTGGTTTGGACAACAATTTCTACTCGATCGAGCGGTTTTATTTTGATGGGCTTCGTGAAATAGTGTGGACGCCTTGTATTTTGTTATTGTACTTAAGGGTAAAACTACGTAACAATAGGAATATCTCCTGACTCTAGACTTTAGACTAGACAGCAACTTTAGACCCTAGACTTGACTTTTTACTGTTTTCTTTGGATCTTAATTGGATGATTTCCTCTGACTTTCTTCTTCTTTCCAATTTGGTATTATTATTCTGGGATTCAATTAATTATTTCTCTATGTCTCTTTCTTTCTTAGTTATTGTTGTTGTTTTTCTTTCTATTATGTGTAGCTAATTCCCTTGCTAGGATTTAGGGGAACCGTGGCTTAGGTAAGATGAGTTGATTAGTAGTCTTTAGATTAGGTTTGGAAGCAATCATCACATTTAATAGCTTTTAATTGTTTGAGTCGACACATTCAATTGATTGACTTGATACCCCCTTGACCTAGATCGAGAGATTGGAAGAGGGCAGATCAGTGATGAACTTTGGGATTATGCTAACGAGGGCGAGAGCTAAGTTAGTATATCTTAGGGCGATTAGCGGACCGAGAGGACCTTTTCACTACCCACAAACCTGTTTAGATTCTACTTTGATTTCCATCATGACCCTAGATGCCATGGGGAACCGACGATCCTAGTTCTTCTCCTTCCTGTGTTTTCGCTCTTTTTTTCTCTTCCCTTTTCTCTTGTAGTGTTAGAAAATATTTTAAACAAACCCCCTGTTGTTTTACCTTGACAGACTTAGGAAGTTATAGGATTCCTTCTCCCTGTGGATTCGATACCCGACTGCCTCTACTGCATTTGTTGAGACCGTTAGGTTTTATCTTTGATAAGGTCGCGATAGCCGTATCAAATTTTGGCGCCGTTGCCGGGGAGACGGTGTAATTTTGTATGTTTCTTTAGTTTGTCTCTGGTCTCAAGGAATTTATTCCTTGAGGCTGTTCTCATATTTGAGTTAGTGTTTAGTATTTGCAGGTATAAATCCTAAAAGAGGACCATTTGAACCTGCTGCGGCTGTAATTTCTCTGCAGGATGCCTAAATTTGCTAGTCATTCTGAGCCCAGTGCTGAGACTCTACCTAAGGGAATTACCCTCCCTCTTGCTGATGAGGGTACCTTCACAATACATCCGTCCTACTACAGTTTAGTGGAGCGGAATTTATTTGGGGGTATGGTAGATGAAGACCCAGCTAGGCATGTAGAGGTATTTACAGACTATTGTTCCGCCATTCCTGTAGTTGCTAGTGTTACGCAAGACAAGGTAAAGGAATTCCTTTTTCCTTTTTCCTTGACTGGCGATGCTAAGGATTGGTGGAGAGATTTAGATAGGAAGGCTGCTGGGGTTAAAGATTGGAGTTCGCTAGCTCTAGCCTTCTATAGACGGTATTTTCCTCCTCTGCGAACCAACGCGCTGCGCCGCCAGATCACGAATTTTACTTAATCTACTACTGAATATTTGAGTATAGCATGGGCCAGGTTCAAGAAGCTAGTACGCTCAGTTCCGCATCACGGGTTCGAGCAATGGTTTTTGTACAGCCAATTTTACAATGGGTTGCTTTCTAAGCAAAGAATGGTTCTGGATGCTGCTGCACGAAGGAGATTCCAGGCTAATGTGGAGGATGATGAAGGGTGGCAACTTATTGAAAATATGGCCATCCATTCTGCTAGCTACGGTAATCCTAGAGCGGAGAGAAGGAGGGACACTGTTGTTGAAGAAGTTCATGTGGTAGAAACGGGGAATTTGGGTGAAATACACCAAGTTCAGGCTATTGAGATGGTTTGTGGTAGATGCGGTGATGAAGGACATGATCCTATTACTTGTTTGGCCGATTCAGCAAGGGTTCTTGCTTATAGGAAATTCAAGCAAGGGGGTTCTTTTTCCGAGTTATACGCCGAGTTAACCGCTGCAAAATCTCAACCACCCGTGGATGAAGGCAAGGTACTCATTACCCAAGCCGAATATGAAGATCTCAAGGCCACTGTCAATGCGCAAAAGCTTGAGCAACAATCTAGTGCGGATACCCTCCGGAAACTGCTCGACAGATGCAATTCACTACTTCCAACCAAAGACCCAATCAATGCTATAAATCTGAGAAGTGGTCGTGCTTATGACGGTCCTGTACACGTCCCTGAAAGCACGCATACCGAGGTCGATGATGTCTCAGATGAATTAACTGAAGATGTACAGAGAAGTGTTCGATCGACTGAGAATACCATTCGATCGAAGGATTTTGTTAAAGATACTGCTCGATCGAGCGAAACCATTACTCGATCGAGTAGTACAGCTGAAGAAATTCCTCGATCGAGCGCTAAACATACTCGATCGAGTAGCCCGGTGTTAGAAGATCTTCGATCGAGCAACCCTTCCATTCGATCGAAGGATGATGAGGAAGGAATCACTCGATCGAGTGAACAGAAGTCTCGATCGAGTGAATGTGAGACGTCGGGCACACGAATCGAGATTGTGTGCGATGAAGTACTTTCCCCTGCTGAGAAGGTACCGAGTAAAGAGAAAATTGGGGACCCGTCTCCGATGGTCAGAGTCCCATACCCAGGTCGTTTGCGTGATTCAAAGACGGAGAAACAGTTCAGCAAATTTGTAGACATGGTTAAAAACATTCAGGTAACTGTGCCTTTTGCCGAGCTAATCACTCAAGTACCTCCTTACGCCAAATTTATGAAAGATATTGTTACGCGTAAGAAGGCACTTGAGAGTTTCGCTACTGTCGCCTTTATGGAAGAGTCTAGTAGCTTAATCCTGAACAAGTCTCCCCCGAAACTGAAGGATCCGGGTAGTTTCTCTATTACTTGTGTTATAGGAGATGTCGTGATAGATAAGGCACTATGTGATCTTGGAGCTAGTGTAAGTGTCATGCCTTATTCTATCTGTCGTAAGCTTAACATGGGTTGTCTTAAGACGACAAACATCACTCTGCAGATGGCCGATAGATCTGTTAGGAGACCCTTAGGTGTCGTAGAAGATGTGCCTGTTAAGGTGGGCAAGTTTTTTATTCCTGTTGACTTCATAGTCTTAGAAATTGCTGAGGATACCCGTACCCAAATTATTTTGGGTCGGCCGTTTTTGTGTACAGCTGGGGCCATTATAGATGTTAAACACGGGCGTTTAACTCTAGCCGTAGGGGATGATACAGTTTCGTTCAGTTTACCCGATACTTTATCTAGACCAATGATAGAGGATGCCTGCTTTTCTGTTGATATCATTGATGAGTTCACTTATGAGTTCTGGCCGGATTCCTTGATAAAGGATCCGTTGGAATCTTTAACATTGTTAGATGAGTGTGCAGATTATTTTGATGACAATGACGGTGTGCTGAAATTGCTTGGAGATACTGCCGATGAGGAAGAATTGACTGACGCGGAGGAAGAACAGCTGGGACACTTGGGTCACGCCTTGTGTTCCGTCGAGGTAAAAGTTCCCGAGCGTAAGCCTCTTCCAACTCACCTTAAATATGCTTTTCTTGATAATACTGAGCAATTTCCAGTTATTGTCAGTTCTAAACTGAATGAGGAACAGCTAACCGCTTTGTTGGCTGTATTTAAGAGGAACAGGAAAGCGATGGGGTATTCACTGGATGACATCAAGGGCATCAGCCCTGACGTCTGTATGCACAGGATTGAGCTGGAAGAAGGTCACAAACCTTGCAGACAGGGTCAGGGAAAGCTGAACCCGAAGATGGAGGAGATTGTGATGACCGAGGTGATGAAACTGCTCGATGCAGGTATTATTTATTCAGTTGGCCACTCTAAATGGGTAAGCCCAGTTCAGGTCGTACCCAAGAAAGGAGGTACTACAGTTGTTAAAAATGAAAAGAATGAATTAATACCTACTTGACTAGTAACCGGGTGGCGGATGTGTATAAACTATAGGCAGTTAAATGCCGCCACCAAGAAAGATCATTTCCCCCTTCCTTTCATTGATCAGATGATAGAGAGGTTAGCTTCTCATGAGTTTTTCTGTTATCTGGATGGGTACTTAGGGTTCTTCCAGATCCCTATTCATCCAGATGATCAGGAAAAGACTACTTTTACTTGCCCCAAGGGTGTTTTTGCTTATCGTAGAATGCCTTTTGGTTTGTGTAATGCCCCAGCTACCTTTCAGAGGTGCATGATGGGGATATTTTCTGAGTATATAGAGTCTATCATGGAAGTCTTTATGGATGACTTCAGTGTCTATGGGAATGATTTTGATAAATGTTTAGCTAACCTTGACAAAGTTTTGCAGCGTTGTATCGAGGTTAATCTGGTGCTGAACTGGGAAAAGTGCCATTTCATGGTCAATGAGGGAGTAGTCCTTGGGCACTTGGTTTCGAATAGGGGTATTGAGGTAGACAGAGCAAAGGTGCAAGTGATTCAGCAATTACCCCCTCCTATTAACGTGAAGGGGGTGAGGAGTTTCCTTGGTCACGCCGGTTTTTATCGTCGGTTCATCAAGGACTTCTCTAAAATTACTAAACCACTTACACAGTTGCTATTAAAAGATGCTCCTACCGATTTTACTGATGATTGTCTTTCTGCTTTTAACACTTTGAAACAGGTTTTGGTCTCTGCACCCATCATTCAGCCTCCTGATTGGACGCTGCCGTTCGAGATTATGTGCGATGCAAGCGATTACGTACTAGGAGCGGTGCTCGGCCAGCGGAAAGACAAAGCTTTGAATGCTATTTACTATGCGAGTCGAACTCTGAATGAGGCTCAAGTGAAATATGCTACCACAGAGAAGGAGCTTTTAGCTGTAGTTTATGCGCTTGATAAATTTAGATCATATCTGTTGGGTTCTAAAGTCATTGTTTTTACAGATCATGCAGCGCTAAAACATCTTCTAAACAAGAAGGAAGCTAAACCCAGATTGCTGAGGTGGATACTCCTTCTCCAGGAGTTTGATCTGGAAATCAGGGATAAGAAAGGAGCAGAGAACGTTATAGCGGATCATCTTTCGCGTCTGACGCGACAAGAGGGGGAGGATTCTCTTCCCATTAAGGATTCGTTTGCTGATGATACCTTATGCATTGTCCATTCTATAAAGTCTAACGATGGTGTTGAACCATGGTTTGCAGATTATGCCAATCACATTGTCAGCCAGAAGCTGCCACCTGATATGTCTTATCAGCAGCGGAAGAAGTTTTTACATGATGTGCGTGATTATTTCTGGGATGATCCATACTTATTCAAGTCATGCGCAGACGGTCTTTTCAGACGGTGTGTTCCACAATGAGAGATCAAAGCTATCCTAGAAGGCTGCCATTCTTCCCCTTGTGGAGGTCACTACGGTCCATCGCGCACCGTGGCTAAGGTATTACAGTCTGGTTTCTATTGGCCGACTCTTTTTGCTGACACTAAAGTTTTCGTTGCTAGTTGTGATGCTTGCCAGCGGACATGAAACATATCCAAGAGACATGAGATGCCCCAAAACGGCATTTTAGAGGTCGAGCTTTTTGATGTCTGGGGCATTGATTATCAAGGACCATTCCCGTCGAGTCTTGGTAACAGGTATATTCTGGTAGCTGTAGATTATGTGTCTAAATGGGTAGAAGCGATTGCCACTCCCAACTGTGATGCCAAGACCGTGATTAAGCTGTTTCGTAAGACCATTTTCCCTCGTTTTGGCGTCCCTAGGGTTGTCATTAGTGATAGGGGTATGCATTTTAGGGACCAGCAGCTAACGACCTTACTGTCTAAATATGGTGTCAAACATCGTAGGGGTTTGGGGTATCACCCTCAGACTAGTGGGCAGGTTGAAGTCTCTAATAGGGAACTAAAGGAGATTTTAAGTAAGGTCGTGTCTAAATCGCGGAAGGATTGGAGTGCCAAACTAGAGGACACTTTATGGGCCTACAGGACCGCATTTAAGACACCTATCGGTACCTCACCGTATCGATTGGTGTACGGGAAGTCCTGTCATTTACCTGTTGAGCTAGAACATAAAGCTTGGTGGGCAGTCCGCCAACTTAATTATGATGCTAACTTGTGTGGTGAGAAACGGTTGTTGCAGCTAGATGCGCTAGAGGAATTCCGTCTGAATGCCTATGATAGGTCGCTTATTTACAAAGAGAAGACCAAACGTTGGCACGATAAGAGGATCATACCTCGCGAGTTCCAAGTCGGGCAGAAGGTGTTACTATTCAATGCCCGACTGCGTCTATTTCCTGGTAAGCTGAAATCCAGGTGGAGTGGTCCGTACACAGTAACTGCTGTTACTCAGTTTGGATCCGTTGAGATAGAAGACTCCGAGGGTCAACGGTTCAAGGTTAATGGACATCATGTGAAACATTACTATGGAGCTGACAGTGTTGTGGGTCGCGTCAAAGTGCTATTCTTCGACGGAAACGAGGAACTTAATGATTGAAGCTCAAGGGTCGTGCGGGACCTTATAAACCTGCGCTTATCGGGAGGCAACCCGATCTATCATTGTTTTTTTATACCGTTTTCTTAAGTTTTTAGTAGTTTATTTCTGTTTTATTGTTCAAACAATACAACTGCGTCCTTTCTTGCTTCTCGCTGCTTTGGTATTAATTGCTCTGACACATTCAGTCGATCGAGTAGGATTTCAGTCGATCGAGCACTATACCCCTCGATCGAGCGCTCAAGTTACTCGATCGAGTACACCTGCGAAGGAACCCTATCGGACGAGTTGTTTTTCCAATCGATCGAGCTAAGCTCCATCTCGCTTTCACTAGATCAAGTAGTTTCCTACTCGATCGACTCCCTGGAGCACATCATTCCGGTCTGGTTTGGGGAAGTCGGTTATACACGCATTCCTGTAAGTTCCCGACTCTCTCTAGGTTGCAATTCTTTTTCCTTTACTTTGTACCATGGGGACATTGTACGGTTTGGTTTGGGGAAGTTAGGTTTTGCATCCATATCGTGTCTGCATTTCGTTCTTACTGCATTTTCGTATGCATTGTTAATCACTCAAAAATTCAAAAAAACTTCAACAATTTTCATGTTTATTTCTGCATTTTAGTCGAGTCGGAACGATTTTCTCCTACTCTTCATCTAGTCTTGACTTAAGCCTTGCACAATTATCTCTTGCATGATCATTTGCTGTTAATCGATGCTGAACAAATAGACTTGACTTGACATGTTGGCGACCTACTTACATATTCTGAGGATTAGAGCTTTTAAACTGGTGACATCTATGACCAGTTCATATAGGATTGTGAGTAGTTACTCCCTCGTGTCATCGCATTGCATGTATATGTAATCTGATTCTTATTGCCTGCACGTACGGGTTCGTGGTTGGTATCACATGTTTGGAGAATGCTTGCAATTTCCCGTTTTCCCATTACCCAATTAACTCCACATTCAGCCAAAACTGCCAGTTGACCCACAATCTACATCCTAAATTTAGCCTACCTTGCGTCGAGCTAGTCTAGTAGTGGTTGTTGAGGTATTTACTTTATTTTATCAGTTTGGTTCGCATCCTTGCTACGGAGTTGGTATCTGAAGAAATTGGGAATTGAAGTTGAAATTGCTTCCGTGGAAATGTTAGCTGAATATTTTTTTTAAAAAAATAAACGAAGAAAAAAAATATGTTAGAGAAAAAGAAAAACAAAAGAAATTGATCTCTGTTCCCGTGCTTTATTCATATCATTTGGGGATTCAGATAGAGCTGAATAAGCTAACCAGTTCGTTTTCACTCCATCCTGTTGGTTTTAGTGAGTTGTTGGCCGAATCGTGGCTGTGTGCTTCATTATGAGATAAGAAGACGGATTTTGTTATTTGATTTAGATCAGGTAGCTAGCTTGACGCTTTACCTCCTCTTTTCCATTATCGCTTTGCCCCTTCTTACCCATAACCTCACTTATCCAAATGTTGCGAGTATTCGGCGTGTGATAGTCCTTGAATGGTGGTTGTGCGTGCGTACGGTAACTGAATCATTTATCATGTTAGTTAGCATTGCATGAACGCGACGGTCGTAGTTAGGTGAGCGACTATTTTCTCCTTCTCTCTCTTACACATAACTTGCTTACCCTTTGCTTTGCTGAGAGAAGAGTGACTCGCGAGAATCCGACATTGATGGTCTGGCAAGGTCGACGGTTCAGTTCGTTTGCATTTGATATCATTGCTAAGTTTGATTGTTGCATTAAATTGGTTCAAGCAGGCGATTTGCGGCGGTGGTCCGGAGTTTATTCGTTTCATTTGTTTGCTGCATCCTTTCTTGCTTGAGGACAAGCAAAGGTTTGGTTTGGGGAAGTTTGATGCGTGTATTTTATATAGACCTTTTAGGCCATATTTGCACGCATTTCCATGGTCATTTAGTAGTGTTATACTACAAATATCCCTCGAATAGTCTACTTTGGTTTGTTTTGTAATATTTGCAGATGTGAACCAGAATGACGGAAAACTAGCCATTTTTGTAGCTCCTCAAGCATGCATAAGTGAGTCGGAAAGGAATCTTGGTATCTCGGAATGCGTGAAGCCGTGTTAAAGGAATGGAAGAATGAAATCCATGAGCAAAACTCTCGTTCAAGTACAAAAGCCTTCGATCGACCACCTCTTTGATTAGAAGACCTCGATCGAGTAACCAATCCACTCGATCGAGCTGCTAGATTTGGGCATTTACTCGATCGAGCACTGCTGCCACTCGATCGAGTGGTTTGGACAACAATTTCTACTCGATCGAGCGGTTTTATATTGATGGGCTTCGTGAAATAGTGTGGACGCCTTGTATTTTGTTATTGTATTTAAGGGTGAAACTATGTAACAATAGAAATATCTCCTGACTCTAGACTTTAGACTAGACAGCAACTTTAGACCCTAGTCTTGACTTTTTACTGTTATCTTTGGATCTGAATTGGAGGATTTCCTCTGACTTTCTTCTTCTTTCCAATTCGGTATTATTATTCTGGAATTCAATTAATTATTTCTCTATGTCTCTTTCTTTCTTAGTTATTGTTGTTGTTTTTCTTTCTATTATGTGTAGCTAATTCCCTTGCTAGGATTTAGGGGAACCGTGGCTTAGGTAAGATGAGTTGATTAGTAGTCTTTAGATTAGGTTTGGAAGCAATCATCACATTTAATAGCTTTTAATTGTTTGAGTCGACGCATTCAATTGATTGACTTGTTACCCCCTTGACCTAGATCGAGAGATTGGAAGAGGGCATACCAGTGATGAACTTTGGGATTATGCTAATGAGGGCGAGAGCTAAGTTAGTATATCTTAGGGCGATTAGCGGACCGAGAGGACCTTTTCACTACCCACAAACCTGTTTAGATTCTACTTTGATTTCCATCCTGACCCTAGATGTCATGGGGAACCGACGATCCTAGTTCTTCTCCTTCCTGTATTTTCGCTCTTTATTTCTCTTCCCTTTTCTCTTGTAGTGTTAGAAAATCTTTTAAACAAACCCCCTGTTGTGTTACCTTGACAGACTTAGGAAGTTATAGGATTCCTTCTCCCTGTGGATTCGATACCCGACTGCCTCTACTGCATTTGTTGAGACCGTTAGGTTTTATCTTTGATAGGGTCGCGATAGACGTATCAGGGGTCATATGGAGAGTAAGGTCCTATATGCCTACCGACGAAGAAGGGATTCATAGTAGTTTGGCCTATAAAGACTAGTCTCAATTTTAGGTTTTAGAGGACGATCCCATCAACTTTATTTTAATTCATTTTAATTGAACGAATATCTAGCATGCGAGAATGAATAAACTAAGATGATGGCTTAAATTTGTGTGACATCTTTATGTCCATGATAACATCCAAACTATATGAGTTAATTTTCATGCATTTTTAGTAGTAGGCGGTTTGGTTTAGGCGGAATATGATGCACTAACTATCATGTGAAGAAAAATACGTAAAATTACAAAGTCCTAGTGTGGCCTATCTACAAATTTGAACAAAATACAACTTTGGAATCCATCCAAAATGGACCCGAAAATCTTGTCTTGATGTTCCATCTTGGTCCATGTAGCGGGAGTGCGCAATCCGATCTCCATCTTAAGTCTTCTCAAACTACATTTAATAAATTACAAAATATAAACCTATTTACATTCTAATTTAAAACATAATTTCAAAGAAAACAAAAGGAGATTCGAGATCTCAAAATTACATCAAGATCATGTTTCCATCATTACGAAAACATAATCAACTAAGGCCACACTAGGTAATACAAATTACAACCAATTTGCAAAAATACGTAAATAAACCATTCAACAAATCATTCAACAAAATAAAATGCATCAACAATAAATTCGTCATTCAAGACATAATTCCTTAATTATGTAGAGTAATTTATCCAAACCACCTATTTTAAAATGATCAAAATTATGTGACAATTCCTAAATTACTCACAATAATTCCAATCAAACATAATCCAATTTTAATTCATATTATCGTATAAGATGAATTAATCCAATATTATTTTAAACCATTTAAAAATAATTGGGTATCCAATAATTGTGAACTTTTTCACAACAACAATCATACATTATCAATATAATGCATAAAAAAAAAAAACATTCGGCCAAATAAAAGAAAAACAAAAACCGAATCAAAATTTTTTTTTTTTATAAAACAGCCACGACTTTTTTTATTTTTTATTTTAATACATACAAATTAAACATTTTAATTTGATGTTGCTAATATTACAAGATCGGTACAATTATCAAAATTTAATCATTATTAAACATTGATACAAACTAGATGATTCAATTTAACATTTTAAAATGAACATATAAATCATGATTAAATCGATTATCTTAATATTCAACTAATCATAATTGATTTGAACATCATTAAAATTAATGAATCATGATGCAAAACAACAATTTAACATCATGTATGCCGAAAATATATAGCAAAAACAAATGTTCATAAACATTCAAAACACTTTCCATTTACATTTTAATTTAATCCTTATTAAATTAAAACATCTACAAATTTATCATATTGTCATCTTAACTTTTTAAAATAACAATATCAATAAATCAAAATGAAAACAATAATAAAAAAAAAAATTATCACGGCCGAAAAAAAAAATTTGCTGAAACAAAAAAAAATTTCTGAAAAATTTTAATTTGATATTTAATCATTTATGAAAAATCATATAAAATAATTTCGTAGCCTAAGCTCTGATAACACTTGTGGGAAATATCGGTATATTTCATACATGAAATTTAAGGATTATAACGAAATTATAATATATGAAATGCGAGTCATAAACGAAATGTATAATATAAAACATAGAGATTAGAATCAACCTCCGGTCCTAGCAATATGGCCTAAGAACAAATATCGAGATCGATATTCTCCTAATCGTTGCACCCAAGATGCTCTGAGAAATGCCTTTTTCTTGTGCTAGAATGAATACCAATATTACTGTTAATTTTTGTGAAAAGTGATGATGAGAAATGTGGAGAAGAAGAGTTTATATCCATCTCTTCTCCTCTCTCTTTAACCATCCAAATAAGTGGTGGAGAGAAGAGAGGACTCTTTTTTTCTCCACTTATTTTTAGGTTGTTAGTTTTTCATTTTAATGTATCAAATGTGTATGTATTATTATTGTCATTTATGTTGTCACATATTAATAAGTCCATACAACATCTTGTAGTCGATTTATTAATATCGGTCTGACATCATTTATTATGACAATATCATATAATATATACGTCAATGATAAATATTGTATATTTATAATTTCCTAATTAAATATAACAATTTATATTTAATTACGAATTAACATTTAATTCGTTTAAGCTTACATTATTTAATTGTATTAAATAATTACATTATATACATCAATTAGATATAACAGTTTATATTCAATCACGAATTAACATTTAATTCGTCTCAGCTAATATTATTTAATCGAATTAAATAATCATATCATCATTACATTGACTAACCTTTTAGTCATATAAGGCATCAATATGATTATATTTTCCATATAATCATATCTCTCAAACACATCCTTTAGGTGTGACTTTTAGGGACCAGTTGATCACCGCCATTAAAATGACAATAACGTCAAACTTCTAGCAAGCCAACCGTTATCGATAAACGTTAATCAAGTGATAAGAATACTAAGTATACCCTGTGAACATGTAAGAGATTTATACACGTTATCACACTAACTGTGGAGGACACAAGCTCTAACACAGTCACAAGTCCATAAGTGAGAATCCAATTCCTAACTTAGGTGATTATAATGATCAAATCATTATATTTTCTCATATGATCAATTTGTTACAATAATTTATGTTTAAGATATTAACTTTGTATAATGAAAAGTTTAGAACATAAATTCCATAAACATAATGAATTGGGTTGAAAACGAAGCCATCATTCTAAAGTACAACAATTGTCTTTTAAAATGGAAATAATAACCAGTTTCCATGTCTAACACGAAAATCAAAATTTCCAAAACGACATTCAAAATAACTAGAAAGACAAATAGCAAGATAGCGCCAAGCCAATCATAGGTCTCCTCTATGTGGTGCTATTTTAGCTCCCTCATCTTGGATCCCCTTTAAGTTGCTTTGCCTTGTCTTTCTTCTCATGCCCTTAATCCAATTAAGAGGATGAGAACAACAACTTGTATCAAAATACGAAAGTTGAGATCAATATCAATAACATAAACATCTGGGAGAATTATTACTTACCGGAAGAACTCGTCCAGTCTTAATATCTCCCAAATATTTGGGGCAATTACGTTTCTAATGCCCTATACCATTACAATAATGGCACTTGTCGTTGGAGGCGACACCCATCTTCACTCAGAAGAACTATTCCCAATATCTTTTCCTTTCTCTTTAGAAGGTGTGGGCTTATTCCCTTTGTGTCCACTTCTTTTGAACTTTTATTTGCTTTTGGCATTGATGTTCAATACATATTTGCTAGTGCTAGCATTGTAGCCCATATCACGTTCGGCTTGCACAAGCATTTTGTGCAACTCATGGAGAGTCGTGGTGATGCTTTGCATATTGAAGTTCACCCTAAATTTTTAACAAACCCTTTGATACGTTTTAGGGAGTGGAGTACACGGTCAATCACAAGTTGCTCGGGAATCGCTATTCCTTGCTCCTTGCGTACCTCGACATGCTCAATCATTTTGAGCACGTGGGGCTAACATTTTGACCCTCCTTCATATTGAGGTCGGAAAAATTGGGATGCGGCTTCATATTGAACGATACTAGAAGCTCGTGAAAACATGGTCACGATTTTATAGTAGATCTCATATGTGGAATTCATTTTATGACATTCCTTTGAAGCTCGACATCCTTAGAGAAGATCAGAACATTCTTGATCTTGGTCGACTTCTTTTGGGTAGGTCTCATTGGCCTCCCTTACGGCGTTAGTTGACCTCGCATTAGGTGTGGTGGGATAAGCCTTGGTGAGGTAACGATGATTACCTTCACCTTTGGTTGGTAGGCGAACTTGCCCATCCCAATCCGCGAAATTTAGAACCATTCTTTTCGAGTTTACATCGATCCATAAAGGATCTAAGCCTTGGCACAATGATAATATTGGTGCGGGAGGTGGGACGGTAAATACCAATGCGAATAAACAAGTTTTGACTAAAAAATTGGAGATGAAGGAAATGTCATCATTTACCGTTTTAAAAACTTGTAAACATTTTAGACAAGCTAAGCATTTATATAATGACTTCTACCCAATTATACAAATTATTCCAAGACCCAAATTCTATATCAACTCGGGTTTATGCGAGCCACGGACTCCACGACCTTTAATTATATAATGTGGTGGGTTAACTCTTTAACCGATTATACAATTAGAACTCTTGGTCGATGAAATACCATTATTGTCATCTTTAGCCCGAAACACATGGGCCATGGACCCTAATCTTTCCGTTGAGAACAACCAAATTTCGATGTAATAACAATTTATCCCCACTTACCCAACGTAAAAAGGAAGCACCTCGGTGAGCCGAGCCTACCCCCTAATGAAATTGGGATTCATGGGTTCTACTATTTGTCAAGGCTGTGTCTCAATTAATAAAAATAGAGGTCAAGTCAATTTATTATCTATCTCCTTTAAACGAACTAAATTGGTGATCTATCGATAATTATAATTGACGCGGTCGATTACTCGATAAAATGCATGTGTGATTTATATGACGATTTGGCATGCATATAACATATGAATTGATCGTGCTTGTCGCGAGCCCGATACAAAGATAAATTACCCAGACTAGGCTAATAACAAATTAATGTAATTAGGGAAGTAGGGGTCGATCCTCAGGGAGATGGTGTTTCCTATAGAATGTGAAGTGTCTCGCAATTGAGTTTTATCTAACGAATATCTGGGTTTGGGAGTTTTTGATATCTAAACTAATATAAAGCATAAATGAAAACAAAATAAAAACAAATGAAAACAATAAAGCAAGTAATGAGAAGCATCTAGGGAAGTAGGTTCACACATGTAGATTGACATATTGATGAAATTGGATTTAGGAAATGCAATTAATTCATTGTGAGTTCGTAAGAATGATGTGTTCATTACAATCATAGATCAGATGGTCTAGCAGGCTTTTTAGGCGATTTACTAGGTCTTAATCTACCATGTCATGCTTTGTCTATTCAATTCTCGTATGTCTACCTTGGAAAAGAATTCCATTTTAGTTGATGATTTCCGGCCAGAAGTTGTTAACTATCGTTACAATCCAAACATGCATAGACACAACGTTTTAAAGGCAAAATTTCTTTTATCCAATTAACATCTTTTAATCAATCTAACATGGCTACCCTACACCCTAGAAAGATGACTACTCACTCATGATAATGTCTAAATCTGAAATGATATTAACAATGAAAACTAGGATAGACATGTTTATTTGATTTTGACTCTTTATATGGCGATAATAACGACGCTAATTGACAATCTAGGAAATGAAACAACGATTATAACGGTACTAAAATGAATCTAAGACAATATGTAAAGCGAATAACAATCAAATGGAAAACAATAAGAACATTAAACAAGGGATAAAACAGAAATACCTATATGACGATGAATGACGATAATGATAACAATAATAGAAAATCCTTGCACATAATAAACGATCCACCAATTACAACGCTTGAACACACAAAGGAGATTACAAGGATGAAATTATTATTGATCAAAGCTAATGTTTTGATATGAAATGGACAGAAATAAACTAAGAACTAAAGACTAAAGAAGAAGAAAATGAGAGAAGGGAGGCTAGTTCCCCCTCCTCCTAATCTAAAGAGGAAATGTAAGAAGAGAAGAGAAGAGGATTGTAAGAAAGGTGTGTTGAGATGAGAGGCTAGAGCATCTATTTATAGTATTAGGGTTTCGTGGAGAAGAGGTCGGGCATTAAACACATAGGACAAAAGTAGGAAGAAGACGCCAATTTCTCGAAGCAGCACATTTACCCGATCGGGTACACCACTTACCCGATCTGGTAAGTTATATCCCAGGTCCTTTAACCGTCGTTTCATCTCCCCTTGCTTATGACTTGACTTCCAACATCCCCCTTGACCTCTTGAGTCGGGTTTGTTGATAGGGTTTGATGTAAAGCGATGATTGCTTTCGCCTAATTGATTGATCTTCCGACAACTACAAAACTGTCTTTGCTTCTTCTCTCTTTCGAATTAGTGAACCTTCTTGAAATGCCTTTCACTTGGTCAAGCTTGCTTCTTCAAATCGTCGGGTTCTAGGCAAATGCTCGGGAATATAGAAAAAGGGCGTAGAAACGTCACTTTCCCTACAAAACATGTTAGAACATAGGAATTCGCCTAGAAGACGATATTAGCTCATAAAGTGGCTTAACAAAGCACAAATGACATACAAAACCGAGCTAAATTGGGGGTTAAAACCATACAAATATTCACTTATCAAACTCCCCCAAGCTAAACCTTTGCTTGTCCTCAAGCAAACATAACAAACAATACCAGGACAAGGTTGCAAACATTGGCTACTACACCATCAAGAAACAAATCTCAACGTAAAGCTTTGGAAACATAATGAATCATAACCCAAAAACAACGTGGGCAAGAATGATACATAAACATGGCTGAGATTTACATAACGGCGTAGCACAAAGAATTTCACTATAGATTTTCGGCTCTTGCATGATCTTTTGACAAATGGACTCTCACGGCACACTCGAACACTCATTGTATGTAAAAGGTGATTTCTTTATGTGTAAATGTTTTTGAGACACTCACCTATCTACGACTTATGAAAATGTGTCCGCAGTCTAATATGGTAAACAATTCAAAACACAAGTCAAAGATCACAATGCACACACAAAAGAAGCCGAAAAATAAGAAGAAGGCTTTGGGAAATGGGTGAAAGGTGGACAAACAGTTATGGTAATGTGAAGGTTAGAATGAGCTAGCAACTGACCAATGATAAATGAATACTCAATCCAAACTTTCGATCAAATTCCCAGAAGACGAAAAACGAAGCCAGAAGTAACAGATTGGCTTATTACACACGAAACACAAGGGTAAACTCCTTCTATTGATTGAATTGACATTTTGAGGAGATACTCACAACTTCTTCTTTTATTTCTTTTTTTTTTATTTCTTTTCCGATTTTTTCATTTTTTCTGTTTCTTTCTTTTCTTTTCTTTTCTTTTGAACATCACTTCTTGAATATTTTTCGTTCTCCAAATTCACTTTGTCATTAAGGAACAAAATCTTCTCAAAAGAGCACCCATACACCATAGTCTAGCTACTAGCTCAAAAGGTAGGCAGTTTTTTTATATGTAGCTATTATCTTGTGAAACTTTGTATGAAAGGGCTTATTTTGAGGTGTAATTCAAAGTGAAAAAGGCTTCAAATCTTAGTGAATTATGAATGCAATGCTTATAGAAATAAAATGAGAACCATACTTATGCGTTTTGACATGACACACATCACAAGGAGAACTAGACACACCTAGAGTGAGACTGGGTATAGATGTACCAGCCTAAGGAGGTTCTACCTTACAATATATGTAACTTGCCAAATGTCAAGATCAAGCGTACTCATCTATAGATTCATTCCATGCCTACTGTGTACAAGACTTCCCCATGTATGCTCAATTCAATGAGTATTGAATCATTATCTTTTGAAAGCTCTAAGTTTGGGAAATGTAACATAATAGCATAGTAAACAAGCAAGCAAAGCATGAAAAACATTCAATTATGTTCAGAAATTTTTAAATTTTCTCAAAAATCTTCTCTTTCTTTTATTCAAAATTTGAAAAATGATCAACTAAAATGCAAAATGGGAAAATGCAATCCCTCCCCCAAGCTAAACATCACATTGTCCTCAATGTGAGCACAAAGACAAAATATGCAATGAGATGCTTAATGGGGAAAAGGAAAAATGAAAGAAGAGTGAAGCTTACTAGTCAGCGCGGACTCCCCCAAGCTAGTCTTTTGGACTTGACAAGGAAGGTCTTTATAGATTCTTCAAAAACTCTTTCATCTGCAAAATAAATCCTAATAATGAAAAAGGGAATGCAAAAATAAAAATGCAAAAAGAAAAGGAACACGGGTTGCCTCCCGAGAAGCGCAATTTAAAAAGTCTTGCTAGACTCCATTTTTTTCTTTGAAATCATCCTTTATCTTTAAGCTCACTATCATCCAAGCTCATTTTCATAACGTTCTTTACATTCTCCATACATTCCAAGCTTTTCCGGGAATAGCTTCTTCTAGCACTTTTAGCAGTAGTGCTTTTAGTATGCTCACCTGCAAGAGAATCAACACTAACCTGTGCCTCCAATGGATCCGTCAGTAAGGATCGAGGAATAGAAGAAATAAAAGAAGAATCATCAACATTAAGCACATAACATGAGTCTTCTAGCACAGGACTCCTAACGGTGGAGTTTTTACTAAAGGTCACCTTGTCATCTCCCATCTCTAGTGTCAACTTCCCATTCTTGACATCGAAGACTGCACCAGTGGTGTGCAAAAAGGGTCTTACCAAAATGATTGGGTTTTGAGAGTCCTCGGCCATGTCAAGTACTAGAAAGACAACGGGAATGAAAAACTTACCAACTTTGACGGGCACATCTTCTAAAACACCCATGGGTTGTTTTAGAGAACGGTCCGCCATTTGCAAAGTAATATTAGTTCATTTCAAAGCACCCATGTTAAGTTTTTCAAACATAGAAAAGGGCATGACACTTACACTAGCACTTAGGTCGCAAAGGGCCTTATCAATGGTATATGTGCCTATAGTGCAAGGGATGGAATAACTACCAGGGTCCTTGAGTTTTGGTGGAGACTTATTTTGCAAGAGTGCACTACACTCTTAAGTGAAAGCTATGGTCTTAGTCTCATTGAAGGATCTCTTCTTTTTGAGGACTTCCTTCAGAAACTTGGAATAAGAAGGAACTTGGGAAAGCAATTCAATGAAAGGGACTGTTACCTTTAAGTTCTTGACGACGTCAAGGAACTTACCATACTTTGCCTCCTCCTTGTGCTTGGCTAATCTTTGGGGAAATGGGACTTTGATCTCAATAGGAATCTCGGGCTCTTTCCCCTTTGACATGGGCACCTCATTCTCAACATCAACAACCACGGGCTCATCATTATGCTTACTACTTCTCGAGGAAATGGCATTTACAGTTTCGTGAGGTTGATAACATTGTGAAGGCAGCTGCCCTTGGTTTTGGTGGGTATTAGAAGAGGCATATTGGGAAATTTTAGCTTCTAACAATTTGATGGCGACATCCTTAGCTTGATCGCTCTCTTGGAATTGAGCTATCATGGTGTCTTGCCTTTGAGCCAATTGCAGAAGCATGGCTTCAATTTTACTTACACCACTGTCACTCTGTTGAGATGTAAAGGATTGAATTTGTTCTAGCTTTTGTGTGAGAAGGGCTACTTGAGCTTGTAAAAGTGTCAAAGTGGGGTCCTCTTGCTTAGATTTTGATGGTATGGAGCGGGAATTTCTATATTGAGAATCGTGAATTGCCATGGATTCAATGGTGGTGTGAGCATTTTCAACATTGATTTGATCAAATCTTCCATTGTTAGCAGAATCCAGGATTCGACGGGACTCTATATAACACCCATTATAGAATGTGATGGCAAGGAGCCATGGATCTATCCCATGATGAGGACACTCTCTTTGCAAGTCCTTGTACCTCTCCCAGGCTTCATATAGGCTCTCATCATCCCCTTGTTGGAAACCAGTGATTTGACTTCTCAACAAAGCGGTCTTCTGTGGAGGAAAGTACTTTTGGTAGAAGGCAAGAGCTAAACTCTCCCAATCGGTTATACCTAATGTAACCTTATCAAGGCTATGAATCCACAACTTTGCCTTACCCCTCAAAGAAAATGAGAAGAGCATCTCTCTAATTTGCCCTTGGGTGACTCCAGTTTGTCTAATAGTGGAGCAATAGTCACAGAAGTTTTGGATGTGAAGGTTGGGATCTTCTGTGGCATTGCCACTAAATTGGCTTCTTTCTATAAGGTTGATGAAGGCAGGTTTGATTTCAAAGTTTTGGGCTTCGATTTGGGGTGTAACAATACCCCTTGGAAGTGTTTCTGCGGTGGGTTTGGAATGGTCGGAAAGTCGAACCATTTTATTTTGTGAAGATGAAGATGGAGTGTTGTTTGAAGGTTGATTGGTTTTGTGAATGGATATGTGAAGGGATCTTCTTCTCCTTCAAGGTTAGATAAAATATCCGATAATTTCTCACGAATATGGTCTAAACTTAAAGTATCAGAAGCTTTTGAAATTTCGTTGAATAGCTTTCGTCTCCTACGCAGAGTTCTTTCTAGATCGGGGTCTAAAGAGATAGGGGTCCCTATTCTAGAAGATCTGGGCATAAGACTGAAAATCTAAGATGAAAAATCAAGAGAGGTCTAAAGGAATTTGGGTTCCTAAAGACTAGATAAAACTAATTGCGATAAAAATCACAAGAAAAAGGAAAACAAAACCGTGCTCCCCGGCAACGGCGCCAAAATTTGATCGTGCTTGTCGCGAGCCCGATACAAAGATAAATTACCCAGACTAGGCTAATAACAAATTAATGTAATTAGGGAAGTAGGGGTCGATCCTCAGGGAGATGGTGTTTCCTATAGAATGTGAAGTGTCTCGCAATTGAGTTTTATCTAACGAATATCTGGGTTTGGGAGTTTTTGATATCTAAACTAATATAAAGCATAAATGAAAACAAAATAAAAACAAATGAAAACAATAAAGCAAGTAATGAGAAGCACCTAGGGAAGTAGGTTCACACATGTAGATTGACATATTGATGAAATTGGATTTAGGAAATGCAATTAATTCATTGTGAGTTCGTAAGAATGATGTGTTCATTGCAATCATAGATCAGATGGTCTAGCAGGCTTTTTAGGCGATTTACTAGGTCTTAATCTACCATGTCATGCTTTGCCTATTCAATTCTCGTATGTCTACCTTGGAAAAGAATTCCATTTTAGTTGATGATTTCCGGCCAGAAGTTGTTAACAATCGTTACAATCCCAAACATGCATAGACACAACGTTTTAAAGGCACAATTTCTTTTATCCAATTAACATCTTTTAATCAATCTAACATGGCTACCCTACACCCTAGAAAGATGACTACTCACTCATGATAATGTCTAAATCTGAAATGATATTAACAATGAAAACTAGGATAGACATGTTTATTTGATTTTGACTCTTTATATGGCGATAATAACGACGCTAATTGACAATCTAGGAAATGAAACAACGATTATAACGGTACTAAAATGAATCTAAGACAATATGTAAAGCGAGTAACAATCAAATGGAAAACAATAAGAACATTAAACAAGGGATAAAACAGAAATACCTATATGACGATCAATGACGATAATGATAACAATAATAGAAAATCCTTGCACATAATAAACGATCCACCAATTACAACGCTTGAACCACACAAAGGAGATACAAGGATGAAATTCTTATTAATCTAAGCTAATGTTTTGATATGAAATGGACAGAAATAAACTAAGAACTAAAGACTAAAGAAGAAGAAAATGAGAGAAGGGAGGCTAGTTCTCCCTTCCTCCTAATCTAAAGAGGAAATGTAAGAAGAGAAGAGAAGAGGATTGTAAGAAAGGTGGATGATATGAATGAGGGCTAGAGCATCTATTTATAGTATTAGGGTTTCGTGGAGAAGAGGTCGGGCATTAAACACATAGGACAAAAGTAGGAAGAAGACGTCGTTTTCTCGAAGCAGCACATTTACCCGATCGGGTACACCACTTACCCGATCGGGTAAGTTGTATCCCAGGTCCTTTGACCGTCGTTTCATCTCCCCTTGCTTATGACTTGACTTCCAACATCCCCCTTGACCTCTTGAGTCGGGTTTGTTGATAGGGTTTGATGTAAAGCGATGATTGCTTTTGCCTAATTGATTGATCTTCCGACAACTACGAAACTGTCTTTGCTTCTTCTCTCTTTCGAATTAGTGAACCTTCTTGAAATGCCTTTCACTTGGTCAAGCTTGCTTCTTCAAATCGTCGGGTTCTAGGCAAATGCTCGGGAATATAGAAAAAGGGCGTAGAAACGTCACTTTCCCTACAAAACATGTTAGAACATAGGAATTCGCCTAGAAGACGATATTAGCTCATAAAGTGGCTTAACAAAGCACAAATGAGTAATGACATACAAAACCGAGTTAAATTGGTGGTTAAAACCATACAAATATTCACTTATCATGAATAAAATGCAAGTAATAAAGTAAATTCGTAGTATGGTCTTCCTATAAATAAAAAATCAAATTATCTATTTACAAATTCAGAAACTAACTCTTTTGGTCCCTTGAACTTCATGTGCACGCCTCCCAATGACACCGTCTTTTTCGGAACGCCTTTTCGAATGACTCAGTCTTTAGGAAACTCCGGAATTACAAATAATTACAAAATGTATAATAAAATTACAAGACTTTCTATTATACATATGTAAAAATAAATATTACAATAAAAGTGATACGAGATCACATTAAAATTACAACCGAATCAATATTCTCTTACATTACGGGTAATATCGATTAAAAACTAAGGCCATATTAAGACAAATTACATAAATCCAAAAACGACATTCATCCATTCAAAATGTGGCATAATTATATGTAATACACATGCAATATAACGTGCCAAATCGCCCTAATCAAATTATAGCGTATATAACCCAGTTTTATGGAAATGCGTGATAATAACCAATTAAAATCACAAATCAATACTTAAATCAAATTTAAGCCCAAGCTAATTCCCCTAACTGTTTTAGGACTCAAATATTAGTCTTTACTAAATATTTGACAATATTTCAACTCGGTTATACATTATTGCTCGTTTTTTACCCTTATTTACATAATAATTATGAAATAATTTCAAATTTAATTACAATAATTCAAAATTTTGAAAATAATTTTGAAAAATCTGGAACATTTCCAGGATCCTAAACATGTCAAAAATTTTCTCAAAAATGTTCGAATTATTTTAGAGAAAAATATAGTTGCATTTAATCAATTTTATCAAATAAAATGCATAAAACATACGAAAATCGATCTAATTAATTTTCTAATTTTACATATTATATTTACAATATATTTTCAACATATAATAACTTTATCACACCATAAAATTTGTTTTAGCTATTTATGGCAAAATAATCACCAGTTATGACATTTTAACCATTAAAAATCATAAATCATGCAAAATAAATCATATTTATCTCACCTTTTACATAAAGTAGATAAAATATGCATGTGATATCATACTAAAATTTCATGGCTATATTCAAACTGTAACTATATTTAGTAAATAAGAGTTCATTTTACTCATTAAAATGTGTTTATTTTATTAAAAATCATTTAATTAAGCAATAATCTTTCATAAATCATCAATATGACCTAAAACCATTTTAGGACCAGAAGGTATATTATGCATACAAGTTTCGTGACTTTATCAAATAAAACACAAATTTCTAGTTTTATTTAGTTACTTTTAACTCGTAAAATCTATTAAACGATTTGCATGCAACATCCATATGCTCTTATACAAATTGTTAGGTTCATTAACCCCCTCATTAGACATTCCTAATGATGAACTAACTAACTATTTAATTAGTTATGTAAGATCTAGTGCATGCAAACTATATAAAACAAAGATAAGAAGAAAACTTGTTTCCTCACATTGGTTTTGGACGAAATGGGCACAAGAGTAAGACTCTTTCTTACTCTTGTTCTCGAGCTTAAATGATTATGAGATGATTTTCCTCAAGTTTCAAGTATAGAAGCACTCCAATAAGTTGTACCTAGACTATCCCAAATCTCTCTTATATTATTTTACTAGAATAATGAAAGAGAATCCCATGATAATAATACTAAAGTAACTATTTTATTACTCTTAGTAATATTGTATCCTATTAGTAATATATGAACTTGATTATATGAGAAACTTCTTAAGTTTCTAGTGAGAGATTCAAAAACAACTTGTTGTATTTTGTGTGAGATTACAAGTAAGTAATAAGAAGAGAAAACTCTCCTTATTAACACTACCAAAACCGGTCACCAAGGTCATGGGGAAGGGTGAGCATGCTTGCTTTTGGTTAATGTAATCTACAACTAATTGTAATCATAATCAACCAATTATGCTTATCTCAAATGTTTCATAAACATTAAGCATTCTTAGTAATATAACAATTAAATTACTAAATTTAATCTTATTTAATCATATTATAATAAGATATCATTCTCACTTATAATATAAACTTGTACAATTTAAGGGATTAATTAATCTCTATCGCTGTACAATTAAATAACTTTCATGATTAGGGAATCGTCCTTTCGGTGTGACCTTAAGGGATCAACTGATCACCACCATCATACGACAGTGACGTCAAACTATAGTAAGCTAATCGTTACCGATTAATGTGGACCAGTTAACTTTAATATTTGTCATCCCTTTGTATTATAGTTATTGAGATTTAATTAAGTGATCGCATTATTGTTGATGACACTTATTCCAACACTTCCGACTCAAAGCATCAACAACCACATTTGCCTTCCCCTCATGGTAGATGATCTCCATATCATAGTCTCCAATTAGCTTCATCCACCGCCGCTGCCTCATGTTCAACTCCTTCTCGGTATAGATGTACTTCAAACTTTTATGGTTTGAAAACACCTTAAAACTGGCACCATACAAGTAGTGCCTCCAAATCTTCAGCGCGAACACCACCACACCCAACTCGAGCTCATGAGTATGGTAATTCTCATCATAAGACTTCAGCTGCCTCGACGCATAAGCGATCACTTTCCCATTCTTCATCAGCACACATCCCAACCCATACTTCGATGCATCAGTATACACCTCAAAGTTCTAACTCCCCTCAGGTAATGCCAAAACAAGAGTTGTGGTCAAACGCTCGTTTAAGGTTTGGAATGTCGTCTCACCGTTCTCATCCCAGCAAAACCTGTTCTCCTTCCTTATCAATGCCGTAATAGGTCTAGCTATTCTCGAAAAGTTTTTCACGAACCTCCAATAATACCCAGCCAAACCTAGAAAACTTCTCACCTCCGCCACATTATTTTATGCCTCTTAGTTAGACACCTCCTCTATCTTACTCGAATCCACCATTACCCATTCCTTGGATATCACATGCCCCAAGAATGCCACCTTCTCTAACCAGAACTCACACTTGGACAATTTAACATACAACTAGTTGTCCCTCAAGGCCTGCAACACGATCCTTAGATGCTCTGAATGCTCCTCCTTAGTCTTAGAATAGACCAAGATGTCGTCAATGAATACCACCACGAACGTCTTCAGATATGGACTGAAGATCCGTTCATAAGATCCATGAATACCGCCGGTGCATTAGTTAACCCAAACGGCATCACCACATACTCATTATGCCCATACCTCGAACAAAACGTCGTCTTCGGAATGTCACTATCCTTTATCCTCAACTGATGATACCCCGACCTAAGATCTATCTTCGAAAATACTCTAGCTCCGCTCAACTTGTCAAATAAATCATCGATCCTAGGTAATGGATACCTATTCTTTACCGTGACATGGTTCAGCTCACGGTAATCAATGCACAACCGTAAACTATCATCCTTCTTCTTCACAAATAGAACTGGCGCACCCCACGACGATACACTAGGTCTAATGTTCCCCTTGTCCAGTAGCTCATTCAGCTGTTTCTTCAACTCCTCAAGCTCCTTCGGTCCCATGCGATACAGAGCCAAACAAATTGGTCCCGTACCCCGCTTCAACTCTAAACTGAAATCAACATCAATCTTCGGAGGTAAACTCAGTATCTCATCCGGAAAAACATCACCAAACTCGTTCACCACCTCATTGTTCTACCCATGGATCCTCTACTCTGGTATCTCTTACATGACACAAGATCATCGGGTAGCCCTTCCTCAGGTATGTCTTCAAGGTAATTGCCGCTATTAGCTTCACCTTAGGCTTCACCATGAATCCCCGATACGAAACTCTTAACTTCTTTCGGACCCCTTAAAGATACCTGTTTCTGAAGACAATCTATATTAGCTTTATACCTACCCAACGAGTCCATCCCGACAATGATCTCAAACCCGTCTAAAGGAAATTCAAACAGGTCAATAGGAAAGTCCACCCCCTCACAATCGTAGACACGCCCTAAACAAATTATTACTAGATACAGACTCTCCTTAAGGTTTAAATACCTTATCCTTTATAGACTCACTATTTCCCAACCCCAACAACATTGCATGACTCTTGGAAAAAAAAGAATGGGTTGCCCCCGAATCCAATAAGACAAATAAAGGAACACGGTTAACGAGAAATGTACCGGTAACAACCTGCGCGTCTGCCTCTGCCGTTTGCTAATCCATCATTGAAAGTTTACCACTGTTCTTCTGACCGCTCCCTTGCACTGTGCTCGCAGAAGCCACAGTCTTCAAAGCTGCACTCTGGTTATCATTGTTGTTGTTGTTGTTGTTGTTGTTGTTGTTGTTGTTGTTGTTGTTGTTGTTGTTGTTCTGCCTATGATAAGTCCCTGCATAACGGTTATAACCACCGCCGGTCCCATTTTGATTCCCCTGCTAGTTCCATGAACCCGCAGGCCAGTTTCTTGCCATGCTCTTAGAATAGCTCCACTGGAATGTAGGTTGGTAACCCCCACTTCCCCCTGAAGATGGACACGCGAACCTCTGATAGCCAAATCTACCACAACCATAACACTTCAACCCCGAAGCTTCACTAACAGCCCGACCGTCATTCCCTCCAGATTTCTATTCCCCTATATAGCCACCTCCAGAATAAGATGTGGCCTGAGAATAATTACCCCTCTTATAGGTAGAGTTGCCCCTACCCTCGCTGGTTGCCTTCCTCTTGCCACTTTCCATTGCCTCCTTAGCCTCTTTTGTCATTGCCTCCAACCTCTAAGCTTGCCCTGCCTTCTCATAGGCTTTCTTAAGGTCAGAAGCCACTGCCACCGGTAGCTTATTCATGACCCTAAAGACCAACCCCTTCAAGAAATTCTCATACAAAGAATTTTGGCTACACTGCCTATCGTCGGCATAGCTTGCCAACTCCGTGAACTTGTTGTAGTAATACGTCACGGACATGTCCCGAGTCATTCGGAATGACTCAAACTCAGACCTCAGCTTCCCCCCCACATGCTCTGGTACAAACTCCATTCTCACATAGATTTCTTTCATATCCACTCTCTCTCTAAGCCACCAATTCCCCGCGTGACCACGCAGGTAGAACGCGGCTTGGTCCACGCACAAATTACTCGGGCAGTCGACGACCTCGAAGATGCTCTCCATCTCTCGGTGCCAGTCATCTAGCAGATGCGGTGCACTGGTACCCTCATAAGTAGTTGGTCGGTGACGGGCGATATCGGTGGTTATGGTAGTAGCATTCACTTCCACCTCCCGGCTTCTCCCCAAATTTCTAAGGGCCTCAGTAAGCGCCTTATTTTGTTCGAATACCCTGGGACCTCTTCAGCACTGAACTCGGAGGTTGCAGCTGACGTACTAGCTCTTGTAGCAGGCATAATAATCTTCAAAAAGAATGGTAAACGTAAGCACAAGCCTACGGCTAAAAATGGAAAACGGTTCTGGTACAAACACACTTGGTCGAGTGCAACAAGCCACTCGGCCGAGTCGACCTCACTCGATCGAGTACTATATGTATTCTTTCGAGTACACCAACTTCAGAGTTTAATTAAAACAAACAGGGTTCCCTACTCGATCGAGTCTAGAATGGCACTCGGTCGTGTCCCATAAACTCGGTCGAGTGTCAACATACACTCGGTTGAGTGACCCAAAAATAGAAAAACACCAGATATACAGGGTCTTTTACTCGGTCAACTCCATAATGACACTTGGTCTAGTTCATCATATTCGGCCGAGTGTCACCATGCGCTCGGTCGAGTCACCAAATTCAGCACTTAACATTCATAGCAGCTCCTAACACTCGATTGCTAGGTCGAGTAAGTCTACTCGATCGAGTATCCCCTACTCGGCCGAGTCATGCAATAATACGGCCCCCAAGAGCAAAATACATACTCAACAGTAAAATTATATTCTCATAGGAATAACACAATACTTAGGCTATGTTCTTTTGGACTGAATTTGTCTGAACTGAACTGAACTGAACTTAATGGAGCTGAACTGAACTGAACTGAACTTAATAGTGCTGAACTGAACTTAATGGAGCTGAACTGAACTGATTTGAACTTAATGGAGCTGAACTGAACTAAACTGAATTGAACTGAAATAATGAAAAGATAACAATATTATTATTATTATTATTATTATTATTATTATTATTATTATTATTATTATTATTATTATTATTATTATTATTATTATTATTATTATTATTAATTATTATTATTATTATTATTATTATTATTATTATTATTATTATTATTATTATTATTATTATTATTATTATTATTATTATTATTATTATTATGATTATTATTATTATTATTATTATTATTATTATTATTATTATTATTATTATTATTATTATTATTATTATTATTATTATTATTATTATTATTATTATTATTCTTCTTCTTCTTCTTCTTCTTCTTCTTCTTCTTCTTCTTCTTCTTATTATTATTATTATTATTATTATTATTATTATTATTATTATTATTATTATTATTATTATTATTATTATTATTATTATTATTATTATTATTATTATTACTACTACTACTACTACTACTATTAGTACTACTATTATTATTATTACTATTTTTTTTATTATAAGATGCGCGCAGCTTTTATTAAAATAGAATGAAAAGTTTACATGAAGTTGGTGAGAAGCCGAGAGACAATCTGGGCCCCCACCCCCCTAGCTATAGCAAAACTAAGTCTAGTAAAGATATAAGCGGCCACCCGAGCCCCAGCATCCTGAGATACCGAGAATTTTTTGATCCGCTTAAGCAAGTCAACAACATCCAAGCCCAGCTCCCCAAGCGAAGAAAAAGAGAAGGGTAGGAAACCATAGCCAGCAGCCGCGCTTAAAATCGGACATCCCAGTCTTAGTCAAGGGGGAAGACCCTGTCAAATCAACACACACATCACGTCCTCTGTCCAAGGAATATAGAAGCAAATCCGCAGGACGAAGAGATATGTCGTGCCCGTCAACCAAACCGATATCCACCTCCCTACTCGTAGAAATTCCAGACCTATAGCAAATGTCGAATAAGGTGTCACGAACGAGGTTATGCCGATGCTTAACCCCCATAGTACCAGTACAAGAAACAGCGTGGTCCCTATACAAATCGTCAGCAAAAACCCGAGAGCAAGCAGGACAAGGCCTAGATACCGCGAATAACGGAACACCTAGTCGATACCCCAACACACTACGGTAAGTCCTCCTGTTCATAGTCTGACCCAACCCAGAGATAGGAACCGCACGCAACCAATCAGAGGCGTGGGCACCCTGCTGAGACTTCCACAACGCAAGTTGACGCGGTGTCAAAGAGAAAACAGATTCTGCAGTAGCAACAATCCTCGCAAAATATATATCTGCCAGTTTCTTCATAAGTTTAGGGGCACCGATTTCACTAGGATCACGTAAAAAGGAAGAACCTGTAGTCTCAGAGAACACCCGCAAGGCATCGTCGAAAGTAGGACCAGCATTCACAATACCAGAAGACCGTAGAAGCTTGGCCTGCAAATCAGCAGACTGCAAACGGGACGCTAGAAAAGCATAATGAAAAACATCCCCGGTAGCATAAACACCGAGCCCACCAAGATGAAAAGGGAAAGTGGCAAGGCGCCACTGCCAATCCCCAAAACCAGGCCCAGACGCGGTGACAATACGTTACAAGCTAGAACGAAGCGCTGCATCAAAACAAAGATGGACAAACCCAAAGATCCCAGGGAAACAAGTACGGAGGGTAAAGTAGAGCTTAGAAATACCAGTTCAAGCTCGAAGCAGAAGCAACTCTCATTGCGGGTCCTCAATCCTAGCAACCAAATCCATAAGCTCGATGGTCTTAGTCACTCTCTTCGCCACAAGCTCACTGCCAAAACTAGGGCAAGTACTGACAGGCCCACCTAAAACAGAGACACCACGCAAAGGCCGGGCAATAGAAGGAGGGAAAACACCAGGAAGTCGACTCCGGGGATCCTCAGTAGGCCAAAAAACCTCAGTCTTAGCGACATTAAGATGGAGACCAAACTGAGGACCATCAGCCATAATCAAATCCAAAACCTTCCCCACCTCCAAAGTATCCCCAACAATGGTGCCATCATCCAAGTACCAAGCTTGCAAACTCAAATCAAAAGAATCCTGTATCTTGCACACCAAGGGATGCAAAACCAAAGCGAAAAGCAAGGGTCCCAAAGGATCACCCTGCTGGACTCCCTGACAAGACCACAAACAATGATCCCCATAATAAAGGCGGGCAGGGCTAGAGTAACAGAACTCCACCCAACGGGAAAGAATCGGGCAACGACGGCGAACTTCCAGAAGCATGGTTACACGATCAACAAGGTTGAAAGCATTCTGGAAATCAACCAGCAACATAGAAAGCCCCATATCACCACCACGAGCCTCAATGAACCGATTGAAGGCATGCAAGACATCCTCTCCTCCACCGGACACCCCTACCCCAAACTAAAGACCAGCAAAATAAGAGCACAAAGAAGGACCAATCAAAGAAGCACCAACCTTAGAAACAAGACGTCTCCAGACGGTGCCAAAAGCAATAGGACGGACACCACCACTAGGTTTAACAAGCGGCGTGAGCGGAGCACTGGCAATGTACTCACCAAGAGCATGCGGACATCTGCCCTCAAGAAAAAGATTGACCACCCTAGTAATAGAAGCAATCAGATCATCAGAGATAGCCACAACAGCGCCACTCAAACAGTCCATGAGGTGTTGGGCACGAAACCCATCCCTCCCACAAGAAGTGCCACCTGGGAAACTACGAATCATATCAAAAAACACAACCGAAGACACAACAAGAGAATGATGATCCACATGCAAAGGAGGTAAGGAAGGAGATGGGGCGACCGGGTGCTTCTTTCGCAAAGCCCCAAGACTGGCATCAGAGTAGGGGGCTATACCAGAGGAAGAAAGCACCCTAACAGCAGAAGTATAGTGACCGTCACAAATCTTCCGCCGACATTGGCGGAGGTTAAGCACACTCATATCCAGATCCTCCTCCACATGAAAAGAAGTAGGAGACTCCGCCAAACACTCCTGCAAAAGCTGCAAACCCCCTCCAGGCATCCCCCAAGCAAGAATAGTCCTGGTAATACTCTCCTCCTGACGCTGTCGCCTAACAGCAGTCCTACACTCAAGATTACTCCTAGGAACGAAGGTCTTAAGCAAACAAAGAGGCAACACAAGCAAACGAACCCAACATGAGAGGTCACCAGGAGAGTAAGTGTGACAACCCTCGCGAATGCGGAAATATAAAACAAACAAGCATGTGAATTATATAGCGGAAATATGAAGTTTTAAAAACTTTTATACATGCAAGGAAAGAATACGAGGAGTGTCAAAAATTAAAAACTAAAGTACGAGTTATACTACATCAAGAGACGAAGTCTCTCCAAAATGTTAACCAGTAAAAGTGTTTAGCAAATAAGCTAAAATCGTCTAGAGGTGTTTTAATCCAGGGACAACGCCCGCTAGCTCACACCCGAACCCAAAATGTCAAGCAAAAAGCCATCCATGCAAGCAACCTGTTCATTCATGAAAAACCTGAACGCCACAATCAGTGGGGAGTAACTCCGGGTTCTCCCAGCCATATCACATTAAACGTACATAAAAGGAAATACAAAAGTAAAACATGCATATATATAGATATACATATGAAAGACAATAAGGATAGATAGGCCAATCGATATATAATGATAAGAGTATAAGAAGTACAAGTCCGAATCCATCATGTTATACAAAGACTCGGGGAAGACACTCTTAGGCAACCGAATACGCTCACTAGGGCTTACATCTCACCGTTAGCGGTATAAG
>JAIUZE010016995.1:0-10518 GCA_022085475.1 Heliosperma pusillum
TAACCGTACACGAGAAACTCTACTAGGCGACCCCCTAAGCAGAGATGGCTAGTACTTAAGCTGGCTCCCTTCCCAAAGCGGAACTCTTAGGATGCCATGCCCCGACTTGGAGATAAGCCCCCCCAGGCCGTGACACAAAAGCTATTAACCATGAACTATATACTCGTTAAAGATAGTACGGGCCTATCAATGTCATGGTCCAAGATACTCATTTAGAATTAGAATGGTCAAGACGCCATATACTCATAATTCTCTATGGGTACTTAGTCAACCCGACACCAACCATATAATAAAACAGTCACGGGAAAAACATCCTATCATGTGACTAATTGCATATCAATAATAATCAAATATCATATCGCCTCATATCTCCTAAGGCTAATTCATAATTAAATACAACCTCACTTGAAGACAAATCCCCGACCCGAGTCCCGCGACGGGTCATCAGTCAAATCGGGGCTGACTAGATCTTAGTTTGAACAAACCCGTTGGATCAAACCGGCTAGAAGCAGAGTCTTTATCACATAGACATAAAATCAACATATTCATTACATGTTATTTTATTACTACTTCTAACATGTGAATTATCATATTATACCCAAAACCCGCTTGACTTAAATGATTTCAACGTAAACTCATCTCGTATTATAATTTCTAACATGTGAGAAATAATAATTTTATAAAAACCTTTTTAATTAAATATTTTACTTATTAATATTTCCCACTTGCTAAATATTACAAAACACGATAAAAATGACGATAACTCAAAAACCGTCACAAGTCCCAAAGTGGGACCCACTGGCTGAGTTGGGCCGGACCCACATGGGCCTGGATGGGCCCCACGGCCTGTTTTGGCTAAAATGGCTGTTTTGGCCTTTTTTTAACGGTTTTACTAAAAACCGTTTCTAATTAATTCCCGCATGCTTTAACATAATTAAAACCCGCCAAACAACAATTAAACAATCAAACATCGACACAACCCAAAGACCAAACCCCGGACCCACCATGGACCAGCCCAGACCGGGTCTGAACCGGCCTGGACCGGCTGGTTTGGTCCGGTTTGGCCCCTCCTCCACGGTTCACACCACCAAAGCAACAACCCCAATTTCCAATTAATTCCAACATGTTTTTAATTACTAACATCCATTTTTAAACATCCAATTTAACCATCCAACATGCAACAATCATCATCATGAAGAAATCATAAAAATATAACAAGGACACCCACATATTCATAAATTCCTACAACATAATAAAATCAACCACTTATCATGTTACTAACTAAAATCATAAAACCATAATCATATGAACAAAAACTAAAGATGAACCTAAAACTAAAGTAAACCAAAGCTATGTAACATTTATCCGTCGAGTAACTCGGAATCGTTACCTTAGCTAGCTAAAATCAAGTAGCACCAAAATAATAAGAACTAAGAAAATAAGAAACCCGTCTTCTAATCTTCTCCTAAAATATACGAGTCACCAAACGCGTCTTCAAAATCTTCCCCTATAAGATATGACAAGAAAAACATTATTAGAATTAAAACTTTGATTTTCCATAATTAAAGTGTTGAAAACGATTTTGACGGAATTGAAAATAAACCGTACTAGAAGAGGGGGAGCGAAGAGGAGATCCTAGAAATATAAGTTAGGACGGATTTAATTAAGAAATGAAGGTTTTATGAAGGTTTTGCTCAAGAACGACGAAGAACGGATGAAGACCGACGAAGAACGTTCAAGAACGATGAAGAACGATTTATTTGATCTTAAGTTGATTTGTTGTAAAATGAAAAGTTGTTTGTGAGTAAAGTGGGGTGAGGAGTGTCGTGTAATATAGAGCAAACTAGTGAGTTGGGTTTTGAAATTGTGGTTATGGAATTGACCCGGTATAATAATTATATTACCGTAATTATTTAGATATTAAGTTAATTGAATTAAATATCAAGATATTATGTTATTATAATGAAAAGAAATAAAATATCAAGGCTAAGAGAGGAAGAAAAACCGTGTGGTATGGGTGATATCGGGTCAGTTTTGTAAACGATTTGCGTAATTTTCGTTAACTTATCGATAAAGTAAATAAATATCTAGATATTATTATTAGTTTAATCAAAAGAATTAAAATCAATCTAATGTGGTGGAAAACATGACCTGGGGCGCTTGACTCATGCCCAAAGTCGAGTTCGGTTTCGTTCGGCGCTTTACGATGCGTCGGGAATAGTTAAATGACGTTCGATTAAAAACCGTAAAAGTTATTCTTTAAATTCCGAATAAATTCAAAATAATTATATTAAATTATGATAAATCCTAATAAATCTTAATAAAAATAAATCCAAAATATAATTTTTTAAATAAAATTTCGGTCTTCATACTTATGAGACGAGTCGGGAAAAGTCAACGGAAGTCAAAGTTGACTGAAAAGTCGAGAAAAGTCGAAGATGACTTAAAAGTCAAGAAAAGTTTAGGACGACTTAAAAGTCAAGAAAAAGTCACTGACGACTTTAAAAAGTC
This sequence comes from Heliosperma pusillum, assembly GCA_022085475.1. NCBI lineage: Eukaryota > Viridiplantae > Streptophyta > Magnoliopsida > Caryophyllales > Caryophyllaceae > Heliosperma > Heliosperma pusillum. The sequence goes on from JAIUZE010016995.1 coordinate 2,512, forward strand.
AAGGAAAAGTCAAAGACGACTTTTGTCAAGAAAAGTCAAAGATGACTAAAAACGGTCTTTTCATGAAATCCCTCAGAAATTCCAAATACGACCGCGGAATTTCAAAATAAGACTCGGAACAAAAATTCCTATTTTAAAAACTTAAGTTCTACTGAAAAGTGTTAGTAAATATTTTTACTAGAAAAATTGGCATTTTTCGGGTTGTTACAATCACCCCTCCTTTTAAAAAGTTTCGTCCTCGAAACTTAGAATAAGGAACGTAACATATATGTAGGTCTATTTCAAAACTGTTAAAAATATACTTGTAATATAAATATAGGATCTTATCAATGGAACGGAAGGTTCTCGTCGGCCGTTAAGAACATCGACGTCCCAAGTCAAAGACTTAAAAATATACATTTTCGCATCAATAAATGAGAAAACTAGTTATCGAACGTCTCCAATAACAAGTCTCAACACTCCTTGACGGTAAAATACTTGAAATCATAAAACATTTCTAAAAGCTGTTAATTCAAAAATTCTATAGTAAAAGTAATAACACTACTATCTATACCTAAAACTTCTAACTAAAGCTTCTAATATCCTATCTATACGAGATGACAATTGATAGAAGGAACGAAATATTCGAAAGAATAAATCGAATAGAAAGAAGAAAGAAAGAAGGAAAGAATAAAGAAAAACGAAGGATGAACCCCAATACTATCTTCCCTCTATGAACATTCTAATGTCGATAGTAACTCGACAATACTAACTGTACAAGTAAACTAGTCCTCAAGGGAGTGCAATATATCCTCAACATTTCAATCATCGGATCCCTACCAAGATATTTCATAAGCATGCCACACCGAGTAGCAACTCCCAATTATTCCAATTCAATAAAAATCTTCTAAGGTCCATCGAAACTATTATTGGAAATCACCATCAAAAATATTTATACTTAAGGAAACCAAACCGCTAACAACCACAAAGTAAAGGACTTACTATGAAATCCTTTAATCCAATTTATTCCAAAAATTCCTTACCTCAACTTATTTACAATGAATCCTCTCATCCTCCAAAGTTGAATCTCGAAACCTCAAAGAGATTAGTCACACAAAACTCGATTCACTTAACTTTTGCCAACCATAAGGCAATGTGACTGTAAATCAATTTATTTAGCTCCTTCAAACACTCAATACATCGGTTTTCGCTTATTACAATATTCCTCAAGTTGTTCATCCTATCCTAATTTCACAAAGTAATTATTCCCGTTAGGGTCCAACATTTAACGACAACAAATTTCCAAGTAACATTAAAAATCACTCAACTTTCTAACCACAACCACAACTATTATTAAGCTTATTTTCGATCCTCAAAAAAATATTGCAACTTCAAGCTTTCATATTTTAAAACCACTAGGATAGTTTCTTCCTAAACTTATTCTCCATTTTCTATAATCATTTTAAACACGAAACTAGCTCCATAGGACGGTTAGGTATCATATTCGAAACTTCTTCTTTACTCCAAAATAGACATATCATAAGCATGGTCTTCAAACCAATACTAACTTCTAATTCCAAAAGACTAAATTACCAATGAGTTAAGAAGTAATAGCCAACTCATTCGACTTTACACCTTCGAATATCATGAACTATTTACACACAAGTCATGACAAGCTTCCAGCATTAAAATCATTAAACAAACCTTACCATACTTTCCTCAAGGATACCCACTCTCACCACCATCGGGTGAAATTAGATCTATACCATTTCCTCAAATCACAAGTTCATTCTAACTAACACTTAATATTCCACAAAATTCAAAGTTCTTCCGACTAAGTATAATATACCGCATACAAATGGGTGTGACATCCATACCAATGTTACAAGAGGAAGGTAAGAATACCAATGGTATAATGGAGGAACTATTAAGAGTAATTTCCAAGAGGTAAATAGGTTGGAGGAGAAAGAAGCACCTAGATAGAAAGAAGAGAGTATAATACAATAAGGACAAGAGAATTCATAGATGAAGAAAGAATTCTCTTCAACTAGGCTTGTAAATCTTCAAATCTTCTGTAGAGGATACTCTTTCTAGGTAACACATATTCCACCATAAGGCGTAATATTGCTCCTAGCAATTAGGCTAGCCACCCAAGCATAGCCTCCTTGGCAATTGTCTTCTTTATGAGGAGGGACCTGGTTGGTAGCAACAACGATCTCTTCTACACGAGGTCCAACCATCTTCATAAGAGACAAAACAAATTAAGTTACTCCTAACAATTAGCATAAACAACTAGACTACAACATAAATCCTAATCTACCCATCCTACCATTCTATCTCACAAGTTTATTATTTTATTAAGGTCAAGTTATTTATACAAGGGTACACAAACGTGCGTCGGGAGCAAAAATGGCTCTGATACCAACTGTGACACCCTCAAATTTGCGGAAAGAAAAAAAATAATTTAAATACATAACAAAGGGTGTCATAAATAAAAAGGGTCAAACAAAAAGGAAACTAATATTTTACATAAGAATTATACAAGACGGGAGACATATCTCCCGTATAAATACGGAAATGAAAGAGTGTATAATAATATACAATCTAAGAACCGAATATAGGTCCAAGGTAATACTTCGCTCGCTAGCTCGTCAATGTTACCCAAAGATGCATTCATCAACACCTGTCGACCGCATTAAATATAAACACGGAAGCCACAGTCAGTGGGGAGTAACTCCGAGTTCTCCCAGCCACGAAATGTCGAGTTTGATGAAACATGAATAACATAAACGCAATGTATATGGAAAATACAAAACTTAAACATATATGATATGCTTTTCATGTTATGAAACAGATAACTAACAAATAACCTAGCATGTGAAAGCTATCATGTGAAACCGATAATAAACTATAACTCGAGGTAGGGAAGCTGGTATGCTAGCTCAGAGGTTCCTCTCAGAAACATGGCCATTATACACTCAAACCCTAATCAACACGTAATCATGTGAATCAGTTAACAATCGTTAATCCAAACTCTATCAATCCTAGCCGGCTTGCATCTCACCTTCTATAACTTCATAGAATCATACAAACAATGAAAGGAACGCAATACGTCTACAAACAGGCATCATTCTAGGACATCATAGTCGACTTCCTGTAACTCGAGTCTATACACAAGGTAGGAAAACATCCTAGCCCTAGACTGATCAGACCTAGCGACAACAGCTAACCCATTCCCGGTCTCATTACATAACCGTACATGAGAAACTCTGATAGGCGACCCCCTAAACAGAGATGGCTAGTACTTAAGCTGGCTCCCTTCCCAAAGCGGAACTCTTAGGACGCCATGCCCCCGGCTTGGTATCCAAAGGCCCAAGCCAGTGACACAAAAGCTATCAAGCTGTAAACTCCATATGCTCGTTAAAGATAGTACGGCCTATCGATGTCATGGTCCAAGATACTCATTTAGAATTAGAAGGGTCAAGACGCCATATAATCATAATTCTCTATGGGTACTTAGTCAACACGACACCAACCATATAATTAAACAGTCACAGAAAAACATCCTATCATGTGACTAATTGCATATAATCATATTCAAATATCATATCGCCTCATATCTACTAAGGCTCATTCATTCATTCATTAAAAGAAAACCTTACCTGAAGACAAACCCCCGACCCTAGTCCCGCGACGGGTCATCAGTCAAATCGGGGCTGACTAGATCTTAGTTTGACCAAACCCGTTGGATCAAACCGGCGAGAAACAGAGTCTTTATCACATAGACATTAAACATAAAAATCAACATATTCAATACATGTTATTTTATTAACTTCTAACATGTGAATTATTATAACATACCAGACCCCCGTTTGACTTAACTGATATCCAATTTAAACTACAATCTCGTCTTATAATTTCTAACATGTGAGAAATAATAATTTAATGAAAAACCTTTTTAATTAAATATTTTACTTATTAATATTTCTCGCTTGCTAATTATTACAAAACGCGATAAAAATGACGATAACTCCAAAACCGTCACAAGTCCCAAAGTGGGACCCACGGGCTGAGTTGGGCCGGACCCACATGGGCCTGATTTGGGCCTCACGGCCTGATTTGGGCTAAATGGCTGTTTTGCTTTAATTTTCTAAAAACCGTTTTCCAATATTTCCCGCATGCTTTAACATACTTAAAATCCGTCAAAACAACAACCAATCAATAACATCGACACAACCCAAAGACCAAAACCCGGACCCACCATGGACCAACCCAGACCGGTCTGAACCGGCCTGGACCGGCCTGGTTTGGACCGGTTTTCCAGCCACCAATTCGGCCACCACCAAACAACAACCCCAAATTTCCAAATTAATTCTAACATGTTTTTTAATTAATCAACACCCATTTTTAAACATCCAATTTAACCATCCAACATGCAACAATCATCATCATGAAGAAATCATAAAAAAATATAACAAGGACACCAACATATTCATAAATTCCTACAACCTAATAAAATCAACCACTTATCATGTTACTAACTAAAATCATAAAACCATAATCATATGATCAAAAACTAAAGATGAACCAAAAACTAAAGTAAACCGAAGCTATGTAACATTTATCCGTCGAGTAACTCGGAATCGTTACCTTAGCTAGCTAAAATCAAGTAGCACCAAAATAATCAGAACTAAGAACTAAGAAACCCGTCTTCTAGTCTTCTCCTAAGATATACGAGTCACCAAACTCGTCTTCAAAATCTTCCCCTATAAGAAATGACAAGAAAACATTATTAGAAGTAAAAATAGATTTTCCATAATTAAAGTCTTGAAAATGATTTTGACGGAATTGAAATAAAACCGTACGGGAAGATGAGGAGCGAAGAGGAGAGTCTAGAAATATAAATTAGGATGGATTTAATTAAGAAACGAAGATTTTATTAAGGTTTTGCTCAAGAACGATGAAGAACGATTGATGAACGACGAAGAACACGAAGAACGATTAAATAAAGTGATGTTTTGATCTTTATTTGAGTTGTTGTAAAAATGAAAAGTTGTTTGTGAGTTATGATGAGTGGTGGAGCCGTGTGTTTATAGGCAATTAAGGATGTCGGATTTTGAATTTGTTGTTACGTAATTGACTCGCGTTTACTAATTATTTTACGGTAAAACGATTTAATATAATTAACGATAAAGTTAATTACACTAAATATCAAGATATTATGTTATTAATAATCAAAAGAAATGAAAATATCAAGGGCTATTAGAGGGAGTTTGAGCCGTGTAGAATTGTGTTTGTCGGATCAGTTTTGTAAACGATTTGCGTAATTTTCGTTAACTGATCGATAAAGTTAATAAATATCTAGATATTTTGATTAGTTTAATCAAAATAAATAAAATATCTAATGGTGAGTGGAAAGCGATGAAACGCGCGTGTGACTCATGCCAAAGTCGAGTTTCGATTTTGTTTCGCGCTTTACGATGAGTCGGGAATAGTTAAATGACGTTCGGTTAAAACCGTAAACGTTATTCTTTAAATTCCGAATAAATTCAAAATAATTATATTAAATTAGGATAAATCTTAATAAATCTAAATAAAAATAAATCAAAAATATTATTTTTTTAAATAAAATTTCGGTCTTCATACTTATGAGACGAGTCGGGAAAAGTCAACGGAAATCAAAGTTGACTGAAAAGTCGAGAAAAGTCAAAGATGACTTAAAAGTCAAGAAAAGTTTTAGGACGACTTAAAAGTCAAGAAAAGTCAATGACGACTTTTAAAAAGTCAAGAAAAGTCAAAGACGACTTAAAAGTCAAGAAAAGTCAAAGATGACTAAAAACGGGCTTTTCATGAAATCCCTCAAAAATTCCAAATACGAACGCGGAATTTCAAAATAAGACTCCGAACAAAAATTCCTATTTTAAAAACTTAAGTTCTACTGAAAAGTGTTAGTAAATATTTTCACTAGAAAAATAGGGTATATTTCGGGTTGTTACAATGATGAAAATCCGACCCTTAGGTCTCCAAGAAATAACCGGTGTAGAAGCTGTCTTCATCCTATCAGGACAAACGTTAGCCTTGTGTCCCGGTTTCTGACAAATAAAGCACACAAATGGCTTGTTGAAGCAGCCAATACCGGGATGCTCAGGCAACTTGCACCAAAAGCAGATACGACCCTTAAGATCGTTGTTGTTGCTCGGAACGAATGGACGGTTACTTCTAGTTGCTTGTCCACTCTGAAAGTTCCTCCTCTTGTTTGGGAAAGAAGGAGAAAAGGAAGGTCGGGAAGTAGGATATAACGGTCTCTTGCCATAAGAATTAGGAGTAACATACGAGGAACGAGCCTCGTTGGCAATCTCCCGAATAGAACTCTCTGCCCATAGAGCATCGTTGTAAATAGAGACAAAAGAAGTAGAACCCCTACTGATCTTTCCCTTCACCTGAGGAGAAAGCTTTCCTAAGTAAAAGAAGGCCTTGTCTTCCTCCCTCAAAATAAGCCGAGTGGCATAATGAGCCAACTCGTTGAACTGGGTTGTGAACTCCTGAACTGATAGTTTTCCCTGTTTGAAGTCCATAAACTCCTTCAGTTTCTGCTGCCTCAACTCATCCGGGTAAAACCTCGCCTCCAATAGTTCACGGAAACGGGTCCAACCAAAATCAGGTTCCAACTTAGCAGTAGGACCAGAAAGAGTCCACCACTGATCAACTTCCTTCACTAAGAAGTGGGAAGCAAGACGGACTTTATCCGTTTCCAGAACATCATAAAGAGAAAAGTTCTTCTCCATTTCACGTATCCACCCCGAAAGCTGAATGGGATCTACTTCACCACCATAGGTTTTGGCTTGGCTCCTAGATAGTTGTGAAGCAACCCATGTACAACTCCCGTGTCTCTCACGGTCGGGAGGAGGATTTGGAATAGGATTCTGCTGTTGATTTTGTTGATTTTGAATAATAAGAGTAAGAGATGCTAGGATCGTGTTGTCGATTCTCGGAGACATCTTGCAAAATAAAACACAGATTAGTACTTATCATTTAGCAAGCACAAAGAGACTACAACATAAATCCTAATCTACCCATCCTACCATTCTATCTCACAAGTTTATTATTTTATTAAGGTCAAGTTATTTATACAAGGGTACACAAACGTGCGTCGGGAGCAAAAATGCTCTGATACCAACTGTGACACCCTTAAATTTGCGGAAAAATAAACAAGTAATTTAAATAAAGAAAAGATGAGAATACGTTTCTAATAGGTTCACTTTAGTGAAAATCGGTAAATTTTAAAACCGGAACCTATCATTAAATATATTCATCAAAACAAAGGTGTCTTAAAGAAAAAGGTTCATAACAAAAAGGAAATAATATTATACATAAGAAGTATCCAAAACGGGAGACATATCTCCCGTATAAATACGGAAATAAAAGAGTGTATAATAATATACAATCCTAAGAACCGAATATAAGTCCAAGGTAATACTTCCCTCGCTAGCTCGTCAATGTACCCAAGTATGCATCACAAACCTGCCAACCGCATTAAATATAAACACGGAAGCCACAGTCAGTGGGGAGTAACTCCGAGTTCTCCCAGCCACGAAATGTCGAGTTTAATAAAACATGAATAACAGAAAAGAGATGTATATGGAAAATACAAAACCTTAACATATACGATATGCTTTTCATGTTATGAAACAATTAACTAACATATAACCTATCATATGAAAGCTATCATGTGAATCCGTTAACAATCTATAACACGAGGTAGGGAAGCTGGTATGCTGGCTCAGAGGTTACATTTAAAACATGGCCCTGATACACTCAAACCCTAATCATACGAAATATCATGTGAATCAGTTAACAACCGGTAATCCAAACTCTATCAACCTTAGCCGGCTTGCATCTCACCTTCTAAGATTCATAGAATCATACAAACATGAAAGACTGATACTTCTATAAACAGGCATAAGTTCTTAGGACGGCGATAGTCTACTTCTGTAACTCGAGGCTATACCACAAAGTAGGAAAACATCC
>JAIUZE010016996.1:0-58483 GCA_022085475.1 Heliosperma pusillum
TAATGATACCTCGCAGGACAATTTTGTGACAACGTTATGGTGTCCTAAATGTTTAGAACATTAGGTGCCAGGTCGTGGATAAGACGTCCATAGTGTTCCTAGAGTCGATTCTTTTGACTATCGACTGTCTCTTGAGATTAAGGCAGTTTTTGGGTGACTTTGGTTTCTTTCTCAGGGTCGACCGTAACAGGAGGCTAAGTAGATTTTTACTGGGTCATTTCATACTGCGCTTGTATCTGCAAGATTTGAGTTGAAGACAATATCCAACCTTTATCAGGTTATGTTATTTCTCAGGGTCACTCGAGGAGTTGTAACTGAAATGCATGACCATGCTCGAATAAAGATTCATTTATCAGTTAAGTTACTCTCTAGTCGAGGAAACCACTCTTGATACTGATCACTTGTAAACTACGACCTTTTTGAATACGGACTTTGCAAATTGGTTTACATTGAGTGGGAGAAATTTATTATGGATATGAGAATCGGTTATCGCACATACAATTGTACGGACAAGTGGGAGATTGTTGGAGCCAGTGTCCTCCACAGTTAGTGCAATAACATAAATAAATCTCTGTAGGTTCACAGGGTATACTTTGTATAATAATCAGTTGATTAACGTTTATCAATAACGGTTGGCTTGCTAGAAGTTTGACGTTATTGTCATTTTATTATGGCGGTGATCAACTGGTCCCTATAAGTCACACCTATAGGATGTGTCTGAGAGATGTGATTATATGAATAATATAGTCATATTGATGCCTTATACGACTAAAAGGTTAGTCGATGTATTTGACTAAAAGGTTAGTCAAAAATGATGATGATAGACGGATTAAACTGTTAATTCGTAAATTGAATATAAACTGTTATATTTAATTAATGTAAATAATGTTAGCTTAAACGAACTAATCAGTTAATTCGTGATTAAATATAAACCGTTATATTTAATTAAGCAAATGTATTACTCGTAATAATTATTGTAAATATTGTCAGACATGTATTAATAAATCGACTGCAAAAGGTTGAGTGGACTTATTAATAAGATGACGATATTAGTGACGATAATTATAATAATACAATGGATGTTATTTACTAGGTGTGACCGAAAAATATGAAGCAATAAATGGATATGTCTACTCGGTCCAAATCGGTTTGGAAAGAATCCTAATTGCAATTTCTTATTTGAGGAAAACCTAGCTAGTATGATTAGGAGAGAATAAAAAGAAAAATACCTAGGGTTTTTGAAGAGGTGTGACGGCACAAACACAAAACACTAGGGTGATTTTTTCTCAATTTTTCTCTCTAGATCTATCATCAAACCTCACATAAAAATTAGCGGTAATTTTGTATAATCGTTCTAGCACAATTAAGGCATATCAAGGAGCATCTTGGGTGCAACTAGTAGGAGATATCATACCTTTGATATTGTTCTTAGGCCAATTTTCAAGGACCAAAGGTTGATTTTTATCTCTTCTTCATATTGTTATTTTCATATATGACTCGTTATTTCGTATCTTATAATTTTGTTATAATCCTGAAATTTAGAGGAGAAATATACGGATATTTTCCCACACTTTGAAGGTTAAAGAAGAGGTTGATAAACATTTTAAAGCCAAGTTTATGTCTAATTGGGTTTCTAATCTCTTGCCAGTACCAAAGAAAGATGGTAAAGTGCGAGTTTGTGTTGATTTATGAGATTTGAACAAAGTCAACCCAAAGAACGATTTTTCATTGCCCCATATTGACATCCTGGTTAATAGTACCGCAAATAACACATTACTATCCTTCACCGATGGTTATGCAGGCTATAATCAGATAAAAATGGCTGAGTAAGATATGCCTAAAACAATCTTTGTCACACAGTGCTGCCTTTTTCTTGATTAATGTCGAGGCTACCTATTAGAGAATAACAACTTAGCTTCATAATATGATAAACGAAGAGGTTGAAATTTATGTCAACGACATGATCCGAAAGTCAAAAAAATGTGACAGCCATTTTGGTGCGTTGCAAAAATTATTTGAGCGATTGGCAAGTAAAATATGAGGTTAAATTCTTAGGAATATGGTGCGTTGCAAAAATTATTTGAGCGATTGGCAAGTAAAATATGAGGTTAAATTCTTAGGAATGAGCATACGGAGTTATATATGGCAAGCTTCCGGGTCATATTGTTGCCACCGTGGCATTGATATAAATCCATCAATGATTAAGGCCATTATGGATATGACTCATCCAAAGATCGAGAAAGAAATTTGAGGTTTTCAGGGAAGAACTCAATAAATTAGCCTTTCGTTGCGAAGCTGACGATGATATGTGAACCCATCTCTAAGAAACTAAAAGTTTGTGAGTATACTATGTGGGACGATCAATATCAAGTTGCCTTTGATAATATCAAGAGGTGTTATCCTCTCCATTAGTACTTAGTCCTCCTCAAGATGTTTTGCCTTTACTATTATATCTAGCTGTGACAGATACTACAATGGAGGCAATGCTAGCACAAATAATTGACAAATAAGAAAAGACAATTTAGTACATTAGTAAAAATATCTTAGATAATAATACCATGCACACATAATTGGAGAAAACATGTCTAGCTTTAGTCTGGGCAACAAAGAAGATACGACATTACATGCTTATTACATAGACTGTCTGTGTTCATTCCAAGATTGACCCCATAAATTTCCTGTTTGAAAAACCCGTACTAAACGAAAGAATGTCAAGGTGGACTCTAATGCAATATGAGTTTGACTTGAAACCCATACCATTGAAAGTGATAAATGGGAGAGTTGTTGATGACTTCCTTGCCGATAATCCCATAGAATAAACACAAGCCTTTGATACTTGGTCATTTCCATACGAGGAAATTGTCAACATTGAAGATGAAATGTGGGATTTATACTTTGACGGTGCATCAAACCTATGAGGGTATGAAGTGGGTGTCTTACTCATTTCACCCGAAGGGGAGCAAGTGCCATTATCAATCAAACTAGATTTCAACGTCAACAATAACTTTGCCGAATATGAAGTATCACTGCTCGAACTGCACAGTGCTATCGAGTTGGGTTTTAAAAAGTTAACGGTGCACAGAGATTCATCTTTGGTTATCAACCAAGTTGCGGGGTCAGGGAAGATTCGAAGTTGTAGCCTTGCCCCACGCCAAGCCAAAATCGAAAAAGTTAGAAAAATTCTTTGATCACGTGGACTACATTCACTTACCCCGGGATGAGAACCACTTTGACGACGCCTTGTCTAAACAGGCTGCCCTAATCAATATACCCAACCACGTGGACAGTATGCCACTTTGTGTCAAGAGAAGATCGTGACCTGCGTATGTCAATGCAATTGACATTACTGAGGAAGATAAGGCTAAAACTTCGTATCATGCAATTCTCTTCAAATAAATGGGTGAATACCCACCAGATTTAGATACTAGGGAAAACGTGTTATTCGAATGCTAGCTGGCAGTGTGTTAGAACAAACTACGACAATTATAGAAGAGAACGGCTCAAGGGGTTGTACTGCGACGCATAGACAAATTGACATCATAAAAAGTGATGGAAAAGGTCCATGAAGGAGAATGTGGACCTCACTTGAATTCACACATGCTTCTTCGTAGGATCATGCGATTAGGTTCTACTGGACAACGCTGGAAATAGATTGCCGCAAGTATGTCAGACATTGTCATAATTGCCAAATCTTCCCTAATGTGCAGCATGTGCCACTGTCCATGTTATTATACACCATGACGTCACCATGGCCATTTTCGACATGGGGAATAGACATCATTCGAAAGGTTAACCCATCTGGATCATGTGGGCATTGTTTTATCCTTGTTGTCACTGACTACTTCAGTAAGTGTGTAGAAGCGAAGGCTTATCGACTACTTAATGTGACGTAAGTAGCCAAGTTCATAAAAAGCAACGTAATTCGTAGGTATGGGGTACCACACGAATTGATCACTGATCATATCACCCATTTCCATGCTGAAACTACCGCATTACCTGAAAGTTACAAAATCAAGCGTCACATTTCTTCGCCGTACAAACCTCAGAGAAGTGGTGCGGTTGAGGCACCAAATAAAACCATCACATTCATCTTGAAGAAAATGACTAACATTCCCCTGGAATGGCCAAAGAAGATACCATTCACGTTATAGGGATATAAGACAACTTTAAGAACTGCAACGGGCGCAACATCGTACTACCTTACATACGGAATTGAAGAAGTCCAACCAGTCGAACTAGAAGTCCTATCTCTCAGGATTTTAATAGAAAGTGATCAAGTCCCAAAAGCAGATTGAGTTAGGGCACGGTAAGACTCACTGGTCTTATTGGATGAGCATCGTTCAAATGTCCTTTACCATGTTTAGCACTATCATAAAAAAAATAGAGAGAGCTTTCAACAAAAGGGTGAAGCCTTGTAGAACGAAGGAAGGTGATTTAGTTCTCAAATCAGTGCGAGCTTCCTTGCCAGTTGACACGAGGGTTTTGTTAAAACCATATTGGGCAAGCCCTTACTTGGTTACGAAGATAATGTCTGGTGGGGCATTTGAATTGACTGATTTGGACGGAAAAACTTCCCAAATCCAACGAATTTGGACTAATAGAAGAAATACTACCCTTGGCTTTCGTTCTCAATATCATATAAAAAAAAAGAATAATTTTGGAATCGTGATGTTCTAAACAGTGGAAGACATAAACATTTTGCTATGCAGCTATTTGTATATTAAGTTCTTGATTTCAAATTGCAATACACTTTCTTTCAAATGACATTTGTGGAACTACGTATTCGGTTTGATTCTGCTTAGGCAGATACATAGACAACTTTTCTAAGAAAAGTACAACTAACCTATCTTTAAAAACATAAGAATGAAAATGCAGAAACTGGAAATTTTTAATAAATAATAGATTTCAAATTTATTATTTTCCTAGAGTGAAGCCCATTACATTGTGCTTTCGGAAAAAAACCAAAAAAACAAGCATCCTAATTAGTAGTAATAAATAATAAGCCAAGCCTATTTTTTATTCCCCTGCATTTCCTTTCCCTTTGTCTTCCGCGTCTTTGGGAGTTTGTCTTCTTTGGGGAGGAGGTCGAGGCACCTCCAAATTAAGTGTTTTCGTGGCGCATTTATTAGGAAAAACTGTCATATCCTCCTAAGAGTAGAGTCTTTCTTCATCACTATGTTGGGAACCGAGTCTCCAATCAAAGACCGACGTCACGCCATTTCTAGGATACAGCCGTGTCCAAACACTCGATGTCAAAGTGTCAGTCTTTTGTATCAGCCTTTTGTATCGCCTTAGTCTTTGCCTGAGGCTCGAGCTTGCTCAGTATCCCGCTCGTGAAGAACTCGTGGCTTTCCTTGCCTTTTCCATGGTATCTGAAATCAAAGACTTAATCCTTTCTAAGTTTTTCAAGGACATTAGGATATCTTTCTTTGGTCCAATTCTAGTAGGAGTGAGAAATCCAAATAGTCTGACCAGACTCAGGCATGTACCAAATTGGCCTTTGCGGCCACCTTTGTAACCAAGTCTCACACATTGCTAAATTAAAGTTGGCTCCATGAATGGTCCGGGAATAGTTTCCCTTGTCAAAATTATTTGTTGACGACCAAAATGACGAAGAACGCCATCAGGAAAGATTTGTGTAAATTGCTCCAAAGCCAGAAGTACTATATAACGTGCCCTCTCATTGTCTGGAATGCCAGCGAAAGAAATCAGGTGAAGCGAAGACATAAACCATCTAATAATGGGGCCGCCTTTTGACTAAGTTTTTGTTCCCATTAAGAGGGGTCATGATGAAATCCAGATTGAAAATGTCGAGCACGTACATCCATCCCTCGCACCTTGTATTTTCCAGGATTATCGGGAGCAGCAATCAACTGCAATCTTTCATACAACCGAGTCTGCAGTGAAGAAGCAACGTCAGAAAGATAACAAAAAAAAGAAGACGAAAATAAAAAGAAAAGCAACGAAAAAAAAGGTCGAAAAAAAAAACAAAAGAAAAAAAGATGAAAAAAAAAAAGGACCAAAATAAAAGGAGAAAAACAATACTTGTAGAAGACTCATACATCCAAACCACTCAATTGAAGGATTGACCTTCTTTGCATCAAGGCTCCTGATTGTCTCAGCTGGAATAAGTCAGGCAGGATTATGACATGTCTCCATTTGATATATCACCTAGATAAGTTTTGCTTTCCCTACATACACAAATGGTACGATGCGTCCTCCTTTCAAAGACGAAAACGTGAATCATAATCAATCCATAATCCTTGCGACGATGTGCCGCAATCACCAAATTATCCTGCGAATTGCAGAATTTGCGAAGAATCGCAAAAAGATCAACTTCTTCCCCATTAATAATAGCATGCAATTTAGCACGAGATAATCTTAGATAGTCGCTATATTTTTGTCTCCACCTTAGTAGTAATTCTGGAATAGTAGGGAGAGCCTCAGGCCCATGTCCTCAAAGAGTATCTACCTCCTCAGTAAGAGAACAAATTTCTCCATCTAGGAAACAAATGACATGATGTACATGATCCCAATAATTTAGACAGACATCTAAAAAGGCAGGTTGGGCTGACCTTTGGGCTTGAATTTGGGTTAAAGAAATTAGTTGTACCAGCGAAGCTTCCGAAAGGGCGTGTTTTTCAGACTTACTGTAACTTGCTCCCCAAGTATTCATGGACTTTATCAAGTTATTCATGATCAGTATAAGATAAGTGCAAAAGTAAAAAAAAATTCTTGTAGGGAGTATTTTGGGTAAAGAAAGCACAAGAGTAGTTTGAGAGTGTATTTCTCTCTCCTTTTCTCATTCTCTTATATGAAAAGAAAGAGTCATAAACACCGAAATACCGATGTAAGGTGTCGTGTGGGCCCACACGTGACCAAGAGGCGCGCGGCTCATAGGTCCGCCCTAGGTTACGTAAGGGGTTTTAATGTTTTGCAGCGGATTTTGACGTTTTCCGTTATTTGAGGCCTATCCATGATTTGATCCCGTTAATTTCATTAATTTATATATTTTTCGTATGCTCACTTACGGATTTCATTTTCTTTTTTATTTATGCGTAAAGGGCTACGCCCCTAAAAGCTAAAACTCCTCGTTAAAAGTCGCTAAGTTTCGTTAGTCGAGTACAAGTCGTCTATTCTTTAGGAATTCAAAATCCCCCTAAAATTGCTTACCCATCAGAGGTTTAAAATTTCTCGTCAGAATTGATAAGCTTTTGATATATTGTCATTTCACCCTATTTTCCCTCCTTTATTTGCCCTATTTGGCTCGCTTTAGGTGCTCCCTAGGAGCGTTTTTCTATGTTTTATCTTTCCCTAATACTTTTCTTGTTTTACCTTGGTTTTGTAGGTAAACCGTCACTTGAGGCGTATTTTACCTCGTTTTGGTTGACCAATAGGACGATAAACCACACAAAGGGCCCACTGCGTACCCTACACGGTGCCAAAGCCTTTCCGAGTCAAGGCGAGCCGAACCGAGGAGGATCATGAAGTCAATAAGGTGAACAAAGGAGGGAAGAGCATCTCGCGGGCGTGACATGCATCTCACGGTCGTGAGATGCTTTCACAAAAGGGAAGATTCACGAGACTTTTACGTCGTGGGCGTGACTTTCAACTCGCAGGCGTGACATGAGCTCACGGCTGTGACTCGTGTCTCGCGCTCGTGAATTAGCTCACAAACACAAGCCTACTTCTGCCCACCATCTCACAGCTGTGACTTGCCTTGTCACGGTCGTGACTCGCCTCATCACGGCCGTGACCCCCTGTCATGCCCGTGACTTCTCCACCCCACTTATCTTTCCAAAGCCCGCCTCCCCTCTCTTCTGTAAACCTATATATACCCCCACTTTGTAATGTTTTGAGCACGAAACCCTAGATCCGAAACTCCATCTAAATTAGTGTTAATCTTCTCTTAATTACGTAGGTTTAAGCTTAAATCTTGGTTAATTAGTCCTTCAAGTTAGCTTTTAGTCCTTGAACTTGAGTTGTAATTGAAGATTGGTGACTCAATCTTTGTTATTGAATCAAATTTCTTACCTTTATTCATCATTTCAATTAAGTTGGTATAGTTTCTACCCTTGGTCTTGTTTTTCATTAAGTTTGCATTCTAATTTTTGTTTGTTTATTCATTTTCAATTAAAGAATGTCATTTGTTGTTATTTTCCTTATGCAATCCTTTATTATTCTTGAAACCTATTTGAATATGTGTGAGTAATGACTTTGCTAGGGTATGTGGGGGATTATGGGTTCTAGTATGAGATAACATGACGAGTGTTGGGAATAACTATTGATTAATTGTCTTGTCTCCAACTTTGCTCATAACATGTTTGATGAAATGCTTGTGTGAACTTGTATGAATCTTTCTCTTGTTTTAGAATGCCATAAGATCTAGAGTCTTGGTTATTCATAGAACCGCTAAGTTGGCACATCGGACCTAGTGTATGCGATAGATAGTTAGAGACGGTGTGAGGAGGAATTGTAAGACCGAAAGCCTCGATTCACTATTCCTAGACTAGGCGACCTTTCGACTACTAGACCCGACCTTATATTTTGACTCATGTTACCCATATGAACCTACTCACCCTAGTCCTTCCCTTTATTGATAAATACTCGACTTTCTTACCTTAGACTCGTCTTAATTATTGTTATTAACTGTCTTTATTTATTGTTTCTTAGTTTAGACAAAAATGCAAACCCAAATTACTTGTGACTTGCAATTTATTTAGTAAACTTTTCTAGGTCAATTTGAACACCAACCGTCCATGAGACCGACACTCGTACTTACCGTACGCACTTTCTATACTTACATCATCTTTAAAGTGTGTTTGGAATTCCTGCGATTCTTTCAATCCGAAGCAAAATTTCAAAAATCCTAAAACTTTAATATTTTTTGAAACCTATGCCAAGTTCTAAGAACATTCCTTCCCCTCGAAATCATTCATTTCAAAAATTTTAAACTCAAGCTATGATGTTATGTGTTTTACTTATTGTGAAGCTTTTGTCTATATTTGTACTTACGAATTACAAGTACACTCTAAACTAGGGGCTCTAAAGTTTTCGACTTTAGAACCATTACAAACTAGGGGATCTAAATTTATCGGCTTCAGAGGCTATTACAAAATATGTTAATCTGTCTCTAAAATCTAAAGATTTTAGACCC
The DNA here is from genome assembly GCA_022085475.1 of Heliosperma pusillum. Lineage (NCBI taxonomy): Eukaryota > Viridiplantae > Streptophyta > Magnoliopsida > Caryophyllales > Caryophyllaceae > Heliosperma > Heliosperma pusillum. Next base: position 9,158 of record JAIUZE010016996.1, read on the forward strand.
GTTGCAAACCGGAACTCTATACGAGGCGGCCCACCTCAAAGCAAAAAATGATCAAATATCAAAGAACATTTGACATCCTTATGCAGCTCGACATGACTGAGCTACAATTTTCAACCAAAGCAAAATAGCAAAAGGCCTCCACAAACAATTCGATATGACCGAACTAAGGTTTAAGGCCAATCACGAACGAAAACTAACCTCCTTACCTATTCAGTAGATAAGGGGTATCAAACAACAAGGAAAGCTCAGATACCACAGCCAGTTGTCGAACAACGATACGGGTATGATTCCGTCACACATGGATAAGAAGGTCGTCTTTTTAAAGAAGATTCAACCCACCCTCTTATAAAAGTCGTGAAATGACGAGGCGTCCAAAATCAGTGTTTCGGTGTATCTCTCTGTCTTGTGGTTGAGGAGCTTATGTACGTAGGTATAATGGACCTAAAATGACCCACGAAATTCTCAAGTCACCAGACTTGGGTTATAATTTGTCTTTCGCCTTATACGAGCGTCAGTCAAAGTGGGGGCTTTTTAGATACTGTAGATACCTCCATCTGCACCTCCCAAAACTAACTCGATGATGATCGGATGTGCTTGTTAGTTTTAGGTTACGATTTGTGACGCTTCGTAAGTCTGTTAATAAACGATATATCAAACATTGTTGTCACCCATTCTATTGTCATCTACGTACCAATACGGTCGTTTTGACATTAATTAGAGTCAATTCTAAGTCCGGTTTAAAAACCATCTCCCTTTTCAGGATCTCGTCTCGTTCCGAGACGAAATATTATGGAAATTGTCAAGTATTATTTTATTAAGCTAAGATTTTAACACAAAAATCGATCTTTATCTAATAAGATCAAACTTTATCCCTTCCCCTCAGAATCCGCAATACGCGTGTTCTTCTTACAGGAGGAAACCTCCTTAAAACAGGTGCATGGATTGCTGCACCTCTTCTAAGTGACACAACTAGTGTTGCACCTTTTCTAAGGTGTTATTCCTCGTTGTTAGAGTCCGAGTGGAACTCTTCATCTTTTTTGCTATAAATAGACAAACCGTCTCTACTCTCTACATATTTGGCACGCAAGTGTCTGCCTTTTAGTATTCTCTTCTATCTCTTTGCATTCTAGACCATAATTTTTACTACTTTAACCCACTACACCCGATTTATAATCAAATATAGTCACTTTGTTCTAATCCTTGATTACTTCAAGGGCACTTTCACCTACAAAGTCACGATAATCACTAAAAAAACGACTTTAGTCTACTCGTGACGCTAACATGTAAGTCTGAGAGTGTAAAAACCATCTTTTATTATTGTTTTATTTTATTTACGCTATTTACATACGAGTTTGTCTTGTAAATCCCAAAATAACACTTTTTTGTTTCAAGTTAATCGACTTTTATTCTTCACAACCCCAGAGGAGGCTTAGAAGGAACGCACAAAGTTGTGCGCCTCTTCTAAGACTCTCATAGATGTGTATCCCATATTTAGTCAGAAATCTGTCTTAAATCATTAATAATTTATATTAATTGATTTGTTTCGGTATATCTACGAAAGTAATAAACCTCTAATTAGACACTTTAATTAGTTACTAAATTACAAGAATTTAGTTTAGTGAGGATCTAGTTACATGCATGATAGAATTAATGATGTACTCTAAAGTAAAGTACCTCTTTGCAGCTTAAAAATTTAAGAGTTTGATCAACAACTCCTTGTTGATGTATGGTGATGATGCAAACTTCATCAAGTTTCAAATTCTTCAAGTACTCAAAGGAGAGCACCTCCTTGCAATTGTACCCAAGAGATCACACCAAATTAAAATTCTTAGCTTTATCAACTATATAAAACTAAGAATAACCCTTAATTACTATAAATATACTACTAATATTACTACTCTAGTAATATAGGTATGTATATACTTGTATTAATTTGCAAGTAAGATTTTAAGATTTTGTGAAAAATGAATAAAGAACATGAAGATGATGAAGGTTACAAGGAAGAAAATGAACAATTAGTTCTTAAACACAGTACAAACGGGCCAAACATAGGCCTTATGGAACATTTTTTTTTTCCAATTTTTTACTTATAATGACCAAAGTCAAGGGTATGTATAAGGCTTAGTTCGGGGGAGACAAAGCATGTGAATTAGGCAACATTTGACAAAACTCACATTCCGTGATCTCATACTTTAACCGGTTTTATGAGTCGGTTTGGGCCCATTTTTTACTTTTGATATTTGTCCCACAAATACTTATAAATCTAATACTTAATTATCTAATGTAATTAAATGTTAATTGGATCATTTAACTATTAAATGATAGAAGTAACTAAATAATACTCCCTCTATTCAATTCCAAATACAACATTTCTCTTTTACACGTTTGCCAATGTACTATTTGTAACATAAATATCTTGAGTTTGACATTATAAAAAATTATAAAATTTTGATATTCTTATTGTGCTTATAAAGACGAATCAAATAAGATCTCACATGACCATATTTTGCATTACATATTGCAAGGAATCGTAAAGATTCTTCTCATTCATGAATAGTTTCAAAAAAAAAAAAAATGTTGTATTTGGAATTGAATGGAGGGAGTATATACGTAACTTTTAAGTGATATTTGACCATTATATTAATATATAATGGGCCATTGGATACTCATTTGGCTAAATTTACAACTCTTTGTAATTATAATTAACATTTTACCTCGACATTCATGGTTTATATAAATAACTCAAGCAATTTAGTAATTTAACCATTAATGACTAAACATCATCTCATTTGATCATATTAAATAAGAAAATAATTTATTAGTCAATTATCATACAATTAATTAATAAACCAATAGGCCCGAGTTCTAAACTCGTTCATCTCAATAATACTCACTTGACTAACCATTAGTCAATATATATAAGGGACTAATTAAACTGTATCATATACAAATTATTAGTTTTTCTATTGGGCTCCTTCCTATAGGTGTGACCGAAAGGAATCAGCTAGACATCACCGTCATACGCTAGTAACTTCAAAGCCTAGTCGGCGAACTGTTACCGATAAACGTAGACCAACTCCCTATATAAAAATTATCTCTGTAAAATTCTTCTAATGAGATTTATTTGGTAAACGCACTATTGTGGAGCACACCTACTCCAACAATCCAGACTTAATAGGTATAATTTGTATTAGCACATTATCTTCTCTTAATCTAGCTTTCAAAGTCATCTTTTAATCTTCGATAATTAATATCGAAAGGTTATAAGATTATTATTTATCATTATTTTTCTTATTTATTTACCCATATTAGTCGTAAATAAACAGTAAAAATCGATTTCTAATTTAACGAACCTAAAGAGTTGTTCGAATCTGACAAACATACCCAAATACCACCTTAGAATGAACGCCGCATCTTCTGCGCCTTTACTAAGGCTGTATTTCAGTCCTTTTTTCCTTTCCAGCAATGTTGTTTGACCAGACTAGGTTAGACAGTGATACGAAAAATTGCGGAAGCGGTTTAAATGAATAAAGAACAATAATGAAATAAGAGATATTTGCTTTGAAATCCGTAGAGATCTCAAAATAATGGGATATTTGCGCGAACTAAACCTATAGTTCGAATAATGGTGATTGAATCGCAAGACCTACTGCTATCAATTGTGTTAATGTTTGAAACGCGTCAAACAAGAACAATGTCGAAACGAAACGCGTCGATCCTATGTTTACAAAACTTGCAAACACAAAAAGCTTCAAGCTTCAATATTTATTCATTCAATGTCTATCTCATAAGCAATACATATGACTTCTATTTATACTAGCTAATAATTGACCTAGTTGCCTTGTTTCACACTCCTAAACTGAATAGAAAGACATAGCAGATTTTCCTTAAATTGACTTTCCTAAAACTATTCTAATTGCCTTGCCTTATTTTGTAATTGCCTAATTACGACATATGGTAAATATAATGAAATAATTAAAAACCAATTAAATAATATTAGCTAAATTTATTGTACTCCGTGCTGGACTAGGACTACTGAAGAGTCTATTGATCGAATACGAAAGGGGGGGGGGGGGTGAATTGAGTATTAAAAACTAGCCCCACTTTTTCGATTTATATGATATGTAATTAATTATTTGATCTTATGAATTAAAATCAACTAATTAATTAATCAAAGTAAGCGCGAATAACGAAATAACGAAAAGTAAAGAAATAAGAGAGAGGCACACGATTTTTGAAGTGGTTCAGTTTCACACGTTGAAACCTACGTCCACTATTCTCGATTAATAATTTTTAGTACCTTTCTACGGATTACAAAAATTACCAACCCACTCGTATAATCAACACTATGATTATAACTCAAGGTGAGTATCGCTAAATACTCTATACTATCTTACGCTAATAAGAAAGTACAATATAACTCACACAAATTCCCGTTAAAGAATTGTAAGCTTATAATGATGTACTATTATCCAATAACGTATTTCACTCAAGCGATTGATAATAATTGATGCACGACTCTTTTAAAAACAAACTCTAAAAATAATAAATATTTGCTCAAAGGTTTGCTTTAAAACGATTTTGAAAATCAACACAAGTAAAATAAATAGCCGTGTGATTGTAGTGTATTTCGTGTATTTTACAAATTGTATGTGAATGAGTATTTATAGTAGTAGAATCATAGTAGATCTAAAACCCTAGTATAATATTTAATAAAGATACTTATCTTATCATAAAATAATATTTGCTTATCTTTTAGAAATATCTTTATCTCAAAATATTATTTGGTTTATCTTATAGAAATATATTTATCTTAATATCTCAAAATATTGTTGTAAAGATATAGTAGAATCCTAGATTAGGTAAACTAAGGAAACAACCTATGGAGGCCGAATCCTAGCTCACGAAACCCTAGGAGCACGAATCCCTAGGTGGCACAAACTAGGTTTCACGAAACCCTAGATGGCTCACCCACTAGGTGGGCTAATTAGGTTAACAACAAATTGAGATAGAATATATTAGAAACCCTAGGTAGCATGACAACCCATAAGTTGTATTACTAACCAATAGAATCTCATAAATATATTCTCTATTAAAATAATTGATAAATAAAAATACTCTTTCAGTTTTGAAAACATTTCAAAACATTTTATTTCCAAAATCATGCATCAATATTTTATCATCCAAAATCATAGACTAAAGCTATAACTTTTGAACATAAAACCTCTCGAATGGAATAGTTACCGAATGACGACCTATACTATCTAATCTTCACAAAGATATTCAGTATACGGATCATCTCTTCATCTTGATCACAAAGACCCTCCATCTCGAGTCTTGTGTAGTTTGATGTAGATCTTGTTTGAAGCGATTTTCCTTAAAGTTATACCTGGTTAGCTATAACTTCCATGTTCACTTCCAAAGTTATTCCTGAAGTTGTTATAACTTTGTCTCACAGACTTTATCAAAGTTATGTCTAACTTTGATCTTTGCTTCTCATAATTGTTGCTAGCTATAATAAGACTAAAGCACACAATTACACGCATAAGATATATCGAGTAAAACATATTATTACGTAAACATATGTCATTATCAAAACTATGAAATTGGTCCAACAACTACACACGACATGTTGTAGCTCGAACCGAAATATGCCAAATATCCTTAGTTTGCGTGACTAGTTGGAGCGTTCATATCCCTGACATTCATCACAACCTTGCCATCGTTATTTGAGCTCATCATTTTTGGATCAGAAAGGCCCTTCGAAAGAGCGCACCATGTGCTTCACCTGTTCTAAGATCTTGTTTGCCCCTGTTTCTCATCTGCCAAGACGTAAGCTCTTTCTTTTGCTTTTAATCGACTTATAATCGTGTTATCGCCTATTTTCAGACGTAATTAGTCTTAGTTAATTATGTTCTAACCTTCTATATATTTTTACTTTCCCTTTTATTTTTGAGTCGGATTTAAACGACAAACGCATGTATCCTTTTGTATATGCTCGTTATTGACATGTAATTAATCTCTAAATCCTATTTCACCATTCAATTCTTAATTGTCTAATTAACCGACTTAGTTCATCTCACATGGCTAGAATTAATCTGATGATTGCATTCATTCATGCATTCATCTACAACCTTTAAATTCAAATGTACCGAACACAATTCCGATCATTAGTAGAGGCCGCTATGAGCGGGCAGAATTGGGTGTCTGATTAAAGGGCATTCCAATATGTACCCTCACCCTTTACTTGGAATCTCTATGAACATGTGTGTTTATGGACATTACGAGAGTCATTCTAAACATAGAATTCTAGGGGAACGAGTCTTAGTGTGTATGTCATCTTTGCTTTGTGCTCATTTGACATGGCAAAAAACTTAAAAGGTTTCCAATTTTCCACAATAAATTGCTGGCGGCTCCTTCAAATGCTGGCTTGTATCGAACCGTTCACCGGTTTCAAAGCCTCTCAAAGTGGTTACAAACCCATGACGTGCCCTTACGAGCTCTGTAGGTGAATTTGAACCGCCGTCGCGATGGCAATCAGGTGGCATTGTCCACAAATACCCGTATATGTCGATATTGGAATTTATAAGACTCCCGCCATACCTCTAATGATAATAGGACAATAAGTAATATCGACTCAACGCTGTCAATTAATTGAGTTTGTTTTATGACATAAAGTAAGATTTTATTTATTTGAATAAGTTTTGAATTAATTATTTAAATTTAATTTAAGAGTTTTAAATTAGTTTTTAATTAAATATTTTCTAGCTTATTTTAACCCGAAGGTTTTCGTTTGGTTTTTAAATCGATTTCAAGATTTGTTTTTAATTGTTTGTGTTCGTTTAAATTAAATTTATAAAGAAATAAAGTTACAATTTTAAAATAATTCCCAAACTCAATTTTTGGGCTCGACTTGAAAAGTCGATTTGAGCACCTTTATTTATCGTTTTAAATGAGATTTTAAAAGGTGTTTTTATATCGATTTTGGAGTGATATTTTGGCTCGTTTTAAAGTCGATTTGGCTCTGATTATTGATGTAATCTCGACCCAATACCCTCCTCCTTTAGCCTTGTGTTCAAACCCCCACACCAACACCCTCAAACCCAACTTTTGAGGCCAAAACGAGCCCCAAACCCACATATTAAACATCCCTTTCCGCCCTTGTTTTGAACGACCCAAAACCTGACCAAAACCCCCTCAAAAACTATCCACGCCGGACTACCCATTAACCCTAACCCATACCGTGATATTCGTGTTGACTTGACTTGGGGATAAAAGTCGCTAGATTGGTTGGTCGTATCCTCATTTCATTTTATTCTCCTTATATTCCGAAGAGGGCAATTTATTAAATGGTTCGAATCGATGTTTTTTATTTGCCTTACCGGACACATTATGCACTATAATTTCTAACTTGTCGTAACTTAACTCATTTTAAGACGATGATTAAATTGTAACATAAATTAGTATCACAATGATATTAAAATATCACGGATGAAGAAACTTAGTGATTCGATTTAAATATAGGAGTAAGTTCTTTCTTTAATGAACATTACGTTATATTGGAGTAAGTTCTTTCTCCTACATCTGTCTCTTTATCCAATATTCAACATCGCAGGGTCTGTCCAGCAGCAGCTCAATTCTACTCGTGTTCCTTTGATGCCATATGTTGTACAGTTACGCATTAATCACCACTCGAATGATTTTGATCTTCAGCCAGTTTTCGAGGTAGTCCAGAATTAAGTTGTCATACACACATTCAGAGAAGAGATGGGATATAATTTCAGGATCCTGTTCTCAAATGCAACAAGTATCTCTATCTCCACACCCTATTCTTGCTAGCTTAGTTCTTGTGTTGATTGCTTTGTGATAGTTTAGGCAAGTAATAAGTCGATGCTTAGGAATTATCCAGGAATCCCAGACATGCTGGTACCACTCCACTTTTGATTTAACATTCCTCAAACATTATCCCAGGCCACCAGAGGCACTCTAGAATAGATAGCACTCCCTTCCCATAAGAAATTTCTACACAATGCATCAATTCTGTTTAACACACCCTTGGGAATAAGAAACATCATAGCCCAATAGTTATGAAATGTAGCTAACACAGACTGAACTAGGATGAGTCGACCTGCATAAGACATCTTTTTAGCCCCTATGCTTCTAATTCTAGCAGTAATCTTATCAATAAGCCCTTTACAATCATGCTTCGTTAATCTGGTAGTTTGAATTGGAACTCCAAAGTACTTGAAGGCAGTGGCGGAGCCAGGATTTGAAATTAGGGGGGGCAAAAATTTTTAGGGGGGGCGAACGACTAATTTTATAAGTACTTGAAGGGAAGACTCCCCTCTTTAAAACCAGACACCTCAAGAATATCATCCTTAGCTAACCTAACTTATTTTTTCGTCTTGTACATTTGTTTTTCTGTCGTCATATTTGGACTTGTATATTTTCTTTATACTCTTTTCCATTTTCTATTGTAAATTATTAAGTATGGATTATGTCGTCTTTTAATGTAAGAAGTCCTGCTGTTTTGGAGTCACTCTATCGAGTTAGCAAACCACTCTATCGAGTCAGGGGGTTACTCAATCGAGTAACCATGTTACTCGATCGAGTAACTATTCATGTCGAAGCTAAGCATTAGCCATCAAAGGTCCCTCGGTCTACTAGCTCAATACTCGATCGATGTATCTTCGAGAAATTTTTCACAAATCATCGGTAGTAACCGGCTAATCCTAAAAAGCTACGAATCTCCTCAATATTCTTCGGTGCTACCCACTTGAAACTCGCTTCAACCTTTCTTGGGTCGACCGACACCCTAACTTTCGATATCAAATGGCCTCGAAATGCCACATTATGAAGCCAAAACGCGTACTTAGATAACTTACCAAAAATTTTATTATCCCTCAATGTTTGCAACATAATCATCAACTGTTCTGCATGCACCTCCCAATTCTTTGAGCACACTAAGATATAGTCGATAAATACCATCACAACTTTGTTCAAGTATAGACAAAGTACTCGGTTCATCAACTCCATAAACACCGACGGTGTATTCCTCAAACGAAAGGGAATGACAACGAATTCATAGTGCCCATACCTTGTCCGGAAAGCGATCTTCAAGATTTCTTCATCCTTTATCCCCTAATTGGTGATATCTGGATCTCAAGTCAATCTTACATAACACTCCGGCTCCATTGATTTGGTCAAATAAATCATAAATCATCGGCAATGGCCAGTTGTTCCTCCCAATCAACCGGTACAACTTACGGTAGTCAATGCATAGTGTGATGCTCCCATTCTTTTTCACAAAGAGAACCAGTGCAGCCCAAGGCGACACACTTGGTTTCACATACCTCTTCTCCAAAAGATCCACTAGTTGCTTCATCACTTATTCAAGTTACTTAGGACCCATTTAGTACGTTGCCTTAGTGATAGGCTATGTCCCCGACTTCAATTCAATCCCAAATTCAACGTCCCTCTTGGGTGGTAGCATCAGAATTTCCTCCGGAAAAAAAAAATTTAAACTCCTCAACAATTGGTATATCTCCCGTCTTAGGATTCTTTAACTTAGTGTCTCTTGCATGACAAAATATCAAAGGGCACTCCTTCCTTAAAAGATACTTAAGGGTAATCTCCGCAATAAGCTAATAAGACACTCTAATCTTCATAGGTCCTTTCAACGTCATTGATGAGGAATGAAAACAGATTTCGTTGGGACGAGAGTTGTGAGTTAGCTTCTCAACCCTAAAGGAGCGTTTGCCCACGGCTCCGGACCTAGCTTTGGCTAATAGAAATGAAGATTTTGAGGTCTACACCGATACATATAAGTTTGAATTGGGTTGTGTGTTTCAATAAGGAGGAAGGTGATTGCCCACGCATCAATAAAATTGAAGCCCTATGAAGAGAATTATTCGACTCATGACTTTGAGTAAAGTGCGGTGATGTTCGCATTGACTATTTAATGGCACTATCATTATGGAGCAACTTTCAAGGTGTTCACCGATCACAAGAGCTTGGAGTATATTCAAACTCAAAAGGAACTCAATAAGAGGCAACATAGATGGATCGACTTGACTGCTGATTATCACATGGAGATCGTGTATCATGAAGGTAAATCAAATGTGCTACCGGATGCATTGAGTAGTATGTTGGTCATTATTTATATATATACCACTATGTCGATGATGCGATTAAGGGAAGAAGTGGAAAAGATGGGGATATTCATGATCCGGAAAGGTGATGCCATGGGATTTTTGACGATAAAACCGGAGTTATATGATGAAATTCGATAAAGACAACTTGTAGATCCTAGGATTTTGAGTTGGAAGGAGAGTGATAAGAAAGGGGAGGCACCAATGTTGAAGATCATGATGAGGAGCGTTCGGTTCTGTAAAAGGTGGTGTGTACCGGCCGATGATGACTTTACAAGCAAGATTTTGACCGAGGCTCATTGTACGTCGTACTCTATTCATTTAGGGGAGGGGGATAAGCTCTACAAAGATCTCATGAAAATTTTTTGGTGGCCGGGAATTAAGAAGGAGGTGGCGGAGTTCGATGCTCGTTGTCTAGCTTGTCAAAAGGTTCGGATTAAACATAGAATAGGTCAAGGGAAGGTGCAATATTTAGAAGTTCCAGAGTGGAAATGAGAATTGAAATCTATGGATTTTATTGTAGGTTTGCCTAGAACTAAAAAAGGAATAAAACGATTTGGGTTATAATGGATCCACTACAAAGAAACACGGGATTCGTGACGGATCAAAAATTCGTCACAAAATTCAACTCTATGATGGATTTTGTAACGGATTGTGATAAAACTTTTTTGATGGACAATCCGTCACAGAAATAAGACGCGTTGACTATAGTCAATGGCGCCAAATATTTGTGACGGGTAATTCCTCACAAGAATCAAATATGTGATGGTTTGTGACAAAGAGCCCGTCACCATATTCTTTAACGTGGTCAAAGGAAGGCAAGCGCCAATCAATATTGTGATGGATTATCCGTCACAAGATTGACATTTGTGACGGTTTTTATGATGATTATCCGTCACAAAATAACTTATACTGGTCAATGTTGTGACAGGTAATTCGCCACAAATTCCACTTTAGTGACGGGCTTTGTGACGGATTGCCCTTCACAAATATTTTTCCCATATAAAAATAAAGCAATCCCCTTCTCCTCTTATTATAATTTATCCCAAAGTAGCCTTGTGTCTTGTCGACCAATCCATCCAAACAATTATTTCAAAGCCACTCAATGAAAATTCTAGCAAATCAATAGGAAAACTAACACTCCTAAGCATTATAGTCACACCCCTACACATCCTACTACAAGCTACTGACTCTCCCGACAGAATAAGCACCTCATCCTTAATCAGTACACCCTCCCCAAATCCTTAGAGTTAAGGCATGATTTTTGGGCAAAAAGGAATGTGAGGGTCCTGATTCAAATAAAAAAAGGGTAAGTATTGATAAGAAAAGTACCGGTGACCACTTGTGCATCCTCCTCGGCTTCCTCCTTGATCATCATGAAGAGCGTTCTGCATGCGTTTCTTAGGTCCACCTTGAACCGTACTAGCAGACCCTGATAGAGTAGTTTCCATACTTCTATTCCCCATGGAGTTGTTGTTAGATCGGCTGGAAGATGTAGCATTGTTGAAGTTTCTTTGTTGTTGATTGTTGAAGCTCCGACCTTGTTGATTCCATGAACCCCCATTCCGGTTGCTCGAGGCACCCTGTGTAACTCCACGATAGAAACTCCCATGACTTAAATTAAATGTCCTCATGCTTGATGCTCCACTTATGCATTCACTTTTCTTGTGACCAAAGCCGCCTCAATTGTAACCTTGAAGACTTGAAGGAGTTGGTCTACTCCTAAAAGATCCCTCGCTTCCTCCAAATCGTGATCTCCCTTCATAATTAGGACCACCCTAGAATGACCTAGATTGCACAAATCCTCCCCTCCTGAATCGTGAGTGACCACCACCTTCACTTTTGGGTTTCCTCTTCTCCCCACTTTTTCCCCTTATCTCCCTAGCCATAGAAACCACACGCTCCACGTTACCGGCTCGATAGTAAATGATACGTTAATTTTAAATATACTTTTCTCCCCTATATTAGCTCTATTTTAAATTTTATTATTCACTATTTATAGTGGTTATATGAGCTAATTGCTTCTTTGGAAGTGGTTTTGAGTGGTTTCTATGTCATTTGTAGGATATGAAGCGATTTTGAGTGGTTTCTATGTCAAATCCTTACATTTGAATGAATACCAAAAGGTGAAGCTAATATTGATGAGTATGTAAGCTTAGGATGGTGTGATATGAATTTTAAAGGTTTCAAGTTGATAGGAACAAGTTTCGAGTCATTCCGCGCAAGAATGAACAAGTTACGACAATGTTCGTGTGCTTAATCAATAACCGTCTCCAACCCCTATCGCCAAACCCTATCCATTGGGGACATGATCAAAGTTTATTAGGAGATAGAAATAAGATTCAAAAGCTATTATTCACGTCCCCTATCGGGGCTAAAGGCCCTAAAGCCTTGGGGAGGGTGTCTCGGCCGAGATAGAGTTGTTTCGGGCCAGATGCTCATGGTCTCGGGCGAGATGCTCTTGTCTCATGTGAGACAACTTTGATTCAAGGAAGATATTCAAGACCCCGATCGGGTTTGGCTATCTCCAATCGGGGTCATTACCTATTTCTACTCGCTTTTTGCTTGATCTCCCTTGCTTTAATGAAAACCATAAGTGCGAGATTAATGGGAAGCGTCTTCGGGAAGCCTATAAATAGAGGGCCTTCCAAGCTTTGAGAATCATCCATTACTTCACAAAAACATTCTCTAATCTTATTTTTCTAGTCTTTTGTTTTAGCATTTCAGTTTTAGTTTCTTTTAGTATTTGTAATCTACACTTGGTTTTATTTGAAGTTTTCCATCTTATGTTCTTGGAGTTTATTTTTTCTTGTTCTTCTTCCAATCATCTAGGTAATCCTTAATCTTTTTTTTACTTCCATTTCAATTTAGTATTAGTATCGTTAGAATTATCATCTCAATTAGTTTACTACCACGTATACTATCATTTCTATTTTAGTTTTTATCATTAGCATCTGTGTTGTTATATTTATGTAGGCATAATCGAACCAACCTTCACCCCATAACCACTTATTTAGTAACTCTCGTCTCTCTGTGATCGATCCCTACTTCCCTAAATGCATTAATTTGTTGTTAGCCAATTATCCTAGGGTTATTATCTTTGATGAGGTACGTGATACGCCTGTTAGTAAACCTCCTTGATACCCTTTAAAATCCCCGCCGACAGCCTCTCAATTTCCATGAACTTGATATAGTAGGCGTTCACCTTCATGCCCTCCGTCATACGGAATGTATTTAATTACGCCCTAAACTTGCTCCGGAATTGTCCCGGGATGAACGCGTTCTTTAGATCCCCTTTGAAACTTGACCGATGAATGAACTCTTTCGTTGCTTCTTTGTAGATTCCCCCATTTAGGCTCGGTTTTTGTGCCACCACAAGCTGGCCTTGTCGCTCAAGTAAAATGCCGCTTCATCCTTTTTCATGGATTCGAGGCATTTGGTGACATCGAAAATGTTCCCCATTTCTCGGGTCTACTCATCCAAGACCTTTGGGCTCATGTTCCTTCATATTTATTAGGCCTATATATTGCGATAATGGAACGCATGGATGTAGCATCGACGGTCTTCTTTTTTAGTATTCCCACCCCACATAGTGTCTCGTTTAGCGTCGCATTTTGCTTCACGAGACGGCCTATACCTGCGGCAGTCATGGATTGTAAGGGCTAGTGGTTTTCTTCTTCAGCATCTTCAAAACAACGTAAAAGGTAAAAACAAGCCTAACATGCTATCAAGTCGCCTAAGAGACAAAAGAAACGCACAAGAAAACATAGTCACTTGGTCGAGCGAGATCTCCACTAGGTCGAGTAACTCAAAACCTGATTTAGTTTTGAACACTACTCGATCGAGTAACCTTACTCGACCGGGTACTTACCCGACTCGGTCGAGTAAAATCGACAAGGGTCCTACACAAAGGCTCAAAGATGTCCACTCGGTCGAGTATCCTTGGCTAGTCGGCCGAGTTCCTCTACTCCAAGAGTACCAACTGTACTAGCAACTCCTAAAAATATTACTTCTAATATCATATATACATACAATGGCACCCTGTAGGCAATATAAGTATCACATAACAACATGTAGCATCCAATATCGTACCCTATGCTAGTGATAAGTGTAATGTTTGTATGGTTTTATCCCCTTATTTGGCTCGGTTTTACATGTTATTTACACTATTTATAGTGATTTCATGAGCTAATCCCGTATTGTAGTTGCTTTGTGTGCCTTGTCTTGTTTTAGAGGAAATAAAGCAGTTTCTGCGACTTTTCCTACTATTTTGGCGCTCATCTTAACACTCGGAGCTATGAAAAGCAAGTTTTGGTCAAGATAATGGTATGGTGGTAGCATTGGCATTCCCCAAGAGGGAATTTAACTAAACAAAGGCTTAAAACAGACAGATTTTGAATCTCGTAAGCACAACTCACTTACCTTAAGGGACAATGGAAGTCAGTGAAGATCAAACTCAGGCAATCAATGAAGCTCTTAAAAGACGGAGATCACATCCCCTATCGGGTTTTGCATATAGAGATGTGTGATGAGATATTTTCATAGGAATTTGAAGGGGCGCCTGGACACATGCATCCCCGATCGGGGACGCCCAAACCCGATCGGGGACGTGTGTTTCTACTCGCATGTCGATTCCTTTGCTTGGTCTTTATTGATATATTGATAGGGATTTAATTTCCGACGTCCTTTGGCAGCTATAAAATGAGGGGTTCAACAACTCAAAATGATCATCATCTGATCCTCTCAACACATTTCAATATAGAAAACACAAAATATTAGTTTAGTTTTCACATTTTGTTCTTAAGTTATTAGTTTAGTATAAGCATTGATTTTTGCTATAGTTGTAAGGAATTCCACTTTTCTTTCTTATTTAATTGCTTTGCCTAAATCCCTTTCATAATTTTTAATCTCACTCTTTGCTTTATCTTGTTATGTTTATGCAATTTAGTTTTTGTTCTTTTGATTAATGTTGTTATAACCTTATCTAAATCATCATCATAGTTAAAACTAAATAAAGTTACAATCTCACTACCATCATCAGGTCTATAGTCTTTATCATTTCCATTTTTCATTATTATTGTAGTATGGTTATTATCATCATTATCATCACTAAAATCAATCTTACATATTACTTATCATGTTAGTCAATTTAAATGTAGTAATTGTAATTTTAATATTTTTATTAATAATGTATAAATAACTTTAGCATTCTAGGGATTGGTTAGCATAAAATTAATTGTTTTTAGTATTGTTAGTTTTGATTAAATAATGTTTCAAGTTATGTCTACTTCTTTGTCTAATCCTTATGACAACTTTTGATTAGTGGTCATAATTTATTGTTTGTATTCGTCGTCATCTATCTTAAGAACAAAGTCAGGGCAAATAATAGGACTGACAATAGTAGTTTAACGACCTAGTAAGAATCGAAAGAATGCTAGGATTCGTCACATAGTCGATAATGATCCGGAAGGAGTGTACAATTAAATACTTGGGTAAATTAAACTTTGTTAAAATCATAATCAACAATACTATTGTGAATTAGTTTATTTGTGAAATCCATTCCCTAGACCTTTTTTACTTTTTTATTAATATTCAATCTTGCTTTAATTTATAGTTTAATTGTTTTACCACTTAGTTATTTTTAATCATAGTCTAAATCAATTCACCCTTCAAATTTATCGTCCTCGGTGAAAATCAACTCATAACTATTTATAAAATATCTCCCGTCTCCCCGAGCTCGACCCCTTACTTCCCTAATTACATTCATATAATGTTAGCTTAGTTTAGGGTAAATTATCTTTGATTTGTGTACGTGACAATCCCGTCAGCTAGACCTACCCATGTTAGATGACCAATTTGAGAATGAAATGACCGTAGTGCCATTAGGAGGGTTTCCCCAAATTTAGAAGATTTGCTCCAATAAACTCTTCTCGGGTTCATTTTAGTTAGACGCCCTATGTTCATTAGGTCCATTGGTTAAGGTTTTGAGATCGTCGCTCCAATATAACTTTGTAATATCTCGCCTTACCTGGGAGCCCTTAAAGAAGACCTTCCCGATCAAGGGTTAAGGTCACGGCCTCGGTTTCCCGATGTAGGATGTATCACAACATTAATCCCAAACAACTTTAATGCATTACCAATAAGTCTAATGTCAACATGATCCAAAATAGTGTATACAACTCAAAAGAAACAAGTTAAAATGGAAATTGTCCAAAACTAATAATCCAACTCTACTAGACTAACTAAGGACGTGAATCGTGTCCAACCCCGATTATAGTCCATCATATCAACAATCATGCATGCTCAACACTTAATCAACATTCGTTAGAAATATCAAATGGATCACGGTATTTAAAATAAATATACAATGGTCATTTTACATGTAAATAATCAACGTCATATGCAATCGTAAATCATCATCAGACATATCTGGCGTCACCAAATAGCGCACGCCGATTCCATCATGTAGTGACCATCAATCATGGTGTCATAAACAAGCACACCGCCGTGTCCAACGCACGCCGTAGACACAATGGGCCCTACCGGAGAAGGTCACCCCAAAACCCATGTCATCACCACGTCCACTTTCTCCTCCATGGCGAGAACCAAGAGGAGCGACCTACAAAATCTATGGAGTCGGTTTCCGCAACCGCTCCATATAAAAACTATCTCTGAACACCATAATTTCACAATCACAATCAACACACCCAAACTCAAATCAACATGTCACAATCATATCACAATACACATCAATCAATCACATACACATAATCCGAGTAGAAGAATCCTACCTTGACAAGGAAATTCACCATCAAGCTCAACAAGAGAAGCTAGAAGTCTTCTTCTACAAAGTCTCCAACTACAATCACGTAATAGTAAAATTACTACTAATTCCCCCAATATTAATCAATAAACCATCATTTAGGTCAATTTACACAAATTCTATACTAAATAATCAACAATCTATAATCTATATCAAATTTTCCCAATTTATATGATAGTCATCAACAATTCCGTCAACTATATCAAATTCCCCTTAATTCTACTCTAGTAACAATAATCTAACTCAAAATCATCAATATAATCTAATCAATATAACTCCACTTAATACGGTTAATCTAAACTCGAGAACAATCTAACTAACATAGTTAACCTAATTATTGAAAACCTAACTTTTAAGATGATTAATGAAAATCACAAGTTTAGAGATGAAGATTACTTACTAGATAGAAAAGAATTCAAGAAGATTTAGAAGATTGAGCTTCTCAAAAAGTCCAAAGCAAGATTAAGAAGTAATTAGAGGATAATTAGGTAGTAAGTAGATATTTTTAGAGAGATTTTATGTTACTAATAAGAAGAATAAAAGGTTAAGAGTAAATAAGAATCTAATTATATATCTTAAACTCGATTTACGAAAAACCAGGATTTTCGCTGAAACCCGACCTCACTCGGTCGAGTAACCCCTCACTAGACTTTGTGACACAACTCGACCCTCTAACTAGCTTACTCGATGGAGTAAAAACTTACAGCACAAAACCAAAACATCAGCCCAATTGACCGAGTAACATCACACTTGATTGAGTTTCCCAACACTCGACCGAGCAACCACCTTACTCGGCCAAGCACTCCCAATACTTGACCGAGTTATCCTACTCGGTTTCTTTTAGGCTTGCAATGTGTCTTGAAGGGATTTAAACCCTTTGTATTTCCTTTCGTGTTTTCATTTGTTTTATATGAATTTTGAAATGAATTTTACTTTGGTTTATTATTCTAGTGACTCTGCGGTTGTGTTTTATTGAAAAAGTTTTAATTCCGCTCCATGTTACTTAATATATTTATTGTAAAATTTTCGGCGTCAATAGTTGGTATCAGAGCCACGACGCTACGCTCCTGCCGCACATTCGTGAAATCCTAAATTTAAATAACTTGACCTTATTAATGAATGAGAGTGGATAGACTTAAGGACCTGCGTTGGTAGTATCTATTGTATTTTATTTTTTTAGGTTATAACTTGTTTGTTGATTGTGGTCAATGATGAACCTATGTGTCTTTGTAACGATTATTGCGAGCTTAACAGGATGGCAACTGTGAACAAGTAATCGTTTTTGAAGATTGAAGATTTGTTCAATTGATTGAAGGGTGCTTCTACTCTCTAGAAGATTGTTTCCGATCTTAGTGTACCTTGTCTTATTCTGTTTATATTTGTTCTTCTTTATCTTGCTTTCAAATTCTCACTTCTTACCTTGGAAGCTACTCTTGTATCTTTCCTCATGACCTATCTTGCGTATCTTGTCCTTGTTCATATGATTCCTTTTGGATATCTTCTATTTGTTTTTGTGAAATGTTAACTTAGGTTTCAGTAAACTTGGTTCTTAAGGAAGATGTATTGGAATTGAATCTCAATCCATAGGGGAGAGTGATTGCATTGCTACATGGTTTAGATAGTTCGAGGAATGACTTGGAGATTCTGAACTTTGACGTTTTTTGTGGATTGAGTGCATTTGGTACTTGAATTTCATTAACAATCTAAAGTCGTGTTTAGGAAATACCGTGGTTGAAATAGTACACTTATTGCTATTGAGGGAATTACTCGACAATTTGAGTGTTACATGAGGTTTAAAATGCATGTGAGACAAATTTATTTCATGGAGATGCAGAGGCTTGGTTGAAAAGTGTTAAGACACTAATTCCGGGGTTCATGGACATGACATTATTTTAAGGCATCAGAGGCTAGACATATGAGTGGTGAGGCGTTATCATAGGTAACACCTTGCTACTTGAGGATTATATAGTGTGTCAGGTTCAATGATATGAGCTTTGAGGGTTATACTATGGGACGTTGTTGATGTTGAATGAGCTGGTGTTGTAATTTGGTGTCAAATGGCTCTCGAGGAAATTTGAGTTAAGAAAAACCTAGTTTTGAGAAATCTTTTTTAATATTATGGTTTTGGAAACTTGTAAGGTGATGATGATAACTTTAGATAAAGGAATGCAGGTATATTTGAGTGGTAGTTTCGGTTTTGGAGAACTGTAAGATGTGAAAAAGTGGGTGAAGTTTGGATAGTTGGTTCGCCAAAATTAGATTAATGTGCATCTTTTCTAAAGACTTGTTGATACAGTGGTTTATTTGAGAAGACATTTCTTAAGAGTGTTAGGTTGGCTTGTTGTCGCATGATTTGAAAATAAGAAACTTCTGGAATTGTGAGGAACTCCGCGGTTTCTTTTCATTGATTTTTTTAAAGTCTATATTTTCGGTTCATATTATTTGATTTATATGTCGTAAAATATAGTATTGAGTTTATACACTCTTTAAAAAGGAGAAATAAATCATCTATGGAAACTTAGAAGGGAATATCGTTAAGGTTTTGTTAATCAACGTAGGAGGGAAATGGAGGGCAGGGAATATGCGGTAAGAGAAAGAGAAGGAATGAAAGGGGAGGGGGAATTGGGTGGGGGTGTTTGGATACAAATCCCTCCAAATCTTTCCTATGGTAAAGGATTTTGGTTTAACTTGGAGAATGGAAAATGGATCCCTCCAGATGGCTCTTCTTCTGTTTCCTTACACCCTTAGTTGCTATTCAAATAAGGAATCTTAAATTCTTTTACTCTCCTACCCTTCCTTTTCTTCCAAATCCCTTCCTTCACACACACCCTGATTTCCTTTCTTCTTAGTGGCCCCATTCACAAAGAACAGTTAGTATCTCTTGTAACGGGTCAAGTACTATCCATGTGGATAGATAAGACAAAACATAATACTACTTCCTAAGCACTCTGCTTTTATCTGACTATGCACATGGGTAGTATTCATGTGAATTTGTGCTCAAAGAAAGGGTTTATAACGGGGGGGAAGTAAATTGAAAATGAAAGGAAACCGAAAAACTAGGCCTTTGGTCATTGCACATGAATGCATGATCATTGTCACTCTAGTTTTGTAGGTCAGAAGGCAGTACTAATCACTGATTTAGTAAAACTTAGTAGAATTAGACAAAAAGGTGTTAAACAACTAGCCAATAGACTAGAGCATCAAAACTGCTAAAAGCCTGACAAGTACTTGCACGCCCCCTGCCTACCTCTACCATCTCTAATTTCAATGCTGTCTATTGCTGATTTTACTTTTAATTAATCTCAGCTTTCTGTAAATTGTACTTCTACTTGCGTATCCGCCTTGCAATAACAAAAATTCATACAAAAAAACCAAACGACCGTCCCCAGCTCGTCACCTCTCATACCTCCCCTCCCATTTGTCCTCTTACTTGCTCTTTCATTTGTTCTTTGTCAAAGGTTACAAGCTTGTGACGGAATAGTACTGTCACAAATGAAAATCTGTGTACATAAAATACATCACTCGAACTAGTATTTAATAATAATACAAAATTATGTTATACTACATACTACTCAACAGTTGTACATAAACAAGAAACTCTCGACAATCTTGCGATAAATAAATTATATATAAAAGTAATAAAAAGGTATAGAACAAGATATGATTAACACGGGTGCTACTCATTGAAAGATGTAAAAGAATAAACATAAAATGGTCACATTTCTCATGCACTAAAAGTCTAAAATGGTTATCTATTTATGACCCGTCTTTAAAGTTCTATCGAGGCCTTAAAAATCATGGTCGAAGGCGAAAAAAACAGAGGTTCAAAACAGAACAATAGGAATACACCAAAGGCAAAACAATAAAATTCATACTCAGCACAAAGAAAAATGTACTGTATGGTTCAACTAATCACCTAACACTTACTCATGAAGAGAGATCAACAAGTCTGAGGATCATCATATAGTAGCTTCTTACAGATGCTAGTCATGCTATCGATTATCTGCATTGCTCAATAGCCTATTGTTATGAAGACAAACATGATTAACTACTAAAATTTGCGTTAGACAGCTTATTAGCAGAAACTACGTTAACATTGAAACCAAAATGCTGTTCTACTTATAATAATGTGTTTGTGTTGTTCCTTGCTCATCTCCCTATCGTGAGCTTGTCGCCTTGAGCACTCGAACTTGCTGTATGTAACCTAGCATCGACAACCGAAGAAAATGGAACATCATATGAATGCTAAACTTAATGCAAAGAAAATTTCAAATTCAGAAAGAAGATGATTGTAAGTTATATACCCACTGAAAATGCTTGAATCCGTCTGTTGTGATTTATGTTCCATCATATTTTCAAGAACTATTCCTTGTGACCCTGATCCATAATATGTCTGAGATTGCGATTCCAGAGTGTTATGACGCTCCATATTTGAATTTTCGGCACCAAATGAATGTGGCAGTGTGGCAGCTACAACAGTACAACCAGTCACGATTATTTAAGCATTCACTATTTTCACTCGCTGATGACTTGAATGAACAAGCGTCCAATGAGGAAAGAAAGTAACTTACGCAATGATTTCCCATGGCCCAGATTCTGCGATTGGAAGCGCTGAAAATTCGAATGGACACATGAGTCCTGCTCTAAGGTGTCAGTCATCTTCGACTTGCTTACATTGGAAAGACTAGATAGAGTAGGTATTGTCGAGGAACTACACTGATTAACTAGATTAAAAGTAGAATGTGATGTATCCGGGATAATGTTAAGTGCATTTGTAATGCTTATATGATCAAAGGATGCACTACGGCTGTTAAGATTATGCATTCCAATTTGAGATAGCTGAGTAGCATTTGTAATGCCTTGATCTTCGGGTAGACACATCGGATTCAAGCTCATACCATTCCTCATTGATAACATCTGAAATAATTGTCACCGGAGATATTCAAAACAGACAACTCACATTAGTCTATCCTAATTACTATTACTAACTGATACTTCCTCCATTCAACTCCACTCTACCAATTTTTTTTTTCAGATTTGCCGAGACGGGTTTTACACGGTAAATATCGTTAGCTACGTGTTTGCAAAAATTATAAAAGTTAGATATTAATAATGTACTCGTAAAGACGAATCAAACAAGATCACACATGAATATATTTTTTACTTATATATTGAGAGAAAATTGCAATTATATGATCGCTTGTGAATAGTGTACAAAAAAGAAAGTGCTAGAGTGGAGTTGAATAGAGGAAGTATATTTGCGTGGATGATGGCAAGTTAAAAAAGAACATTTATCATCATAGCTGATAACGTTTTATTTTTCACCATAACTAACCCTGAAACCTATTAAAACCCTTTTATATTTTGGATTGAACTCAACTGTGATCTCATATTTGACTTTCAAGAACCACCAATGCATAACAGTAACACCCTACCCTTCCAAGTTCCAACAGAGTCTAGACATTACATAACTAACAAGAGCAATAAATTGGTGCAAAGTCAATAACTTACACTAGTATACATAATCACATATCACTCCCCATACCTCTACAGCTGGTGCATGGAAAACAGTGTAATGATTTGCCAACAGTTTCAGCTAAACCCAAGTCATCAAATCAGAAAATAATGTCATAGGCCTTAACAGATTTTTCTTTTTTCTTTTTTTTTGAAATAATGGTACTCCGTAGATGTTACTTCATAACTTATAACCAACCATTTGATTTTTTTTTTCCTTGATGATATTTAAACGGAACTGCTAAATCACGCCCTTATTTTAAATTAGGGCATGCTTTGGGATTAGTTAACATAAAAATCATTAAATAACGATACATGTTAGTATGCCCGAATCATTTTGTTAATAACGAGTCTTTCCTCTGTCCCAGTTAATGTTTTACAACTATTTTTATACACAATTATTAAGATAATGGGAGAGGAATGAGTTTACAATTATTAAAAAATTTGATTCAAACACCTAAAAAAAGTGTAAACTATTGATCAAACACCCAAAAAAGAAAACGTAAACTATTGTCCGGATGGAGGAAATATCACATGAATCTGACGAATTTGAACTATACTAAATTTCCATATTGATTTTGTCCATGGTTCTAATTACACAACAAGATGTTTAAGAGCATAATCTACATACCTGAACCTGCAATTGGAGCTGCTTCAAATATTCAATGGCTTCATCCAACATTGACGCCTTATCCGTCTTCACTCATATTAAAAAATAAAATACCGAAATAAAAGATTAAAAATTTATCAGCCTAATAACTTAACTAAATATATAGTTGATCAAATACTCAACTTGAAAACATCCCTAGAAGAAAGTAAGTTCTATTCATTGTAATTTGTTGGAGAAGTTGAAATTAATGGTCGAAAATTACCTTGTTAGAATTTGGAATAAGATTCTGCAATGCTTTCATCTTCTCATTAATTCTGCTCCTCCTCCTCTGTTCACATAAATAAGAATAATTTAGCAATATTATATATATGGCAAATTCTTGTTTCGGACAAACCATTTTCGTCTAACCTTAACACGGGGTTTTGTTAGCATTTTATGGTTAAATGTAACCACTATACTCCAGCTGCGGTTAGTCTGTTACAGCTCATGGTAACTTGTTTTTCAAAAGTAGTTACATTTTGCTGCTGGAAAGTAGCTATAAAACCATGTCTTATTGGTTCACACAAGAATATTCAGACTAACTTTATATGTAGTGTGATCAACCAATAAGATGACCGTCTGATAAGCTAAGACCGTCTTACTCTATATTTTGCGCTATCAGAAATATATATTGAGTGAAGTAACCTTTTCGGACAAATTATGAACTTCAGCAGCTCTAGTCCTCTTTGATTGATGTCGGGACAGACTCCGCTGCTCATCTGTTGCCGCACCTTCCGCCCCTTCCTACACATTCCACAGTCCAACACTTGTAACAAATAATTCAAGAAAAAAAGAAAAGGAAAAAGCGTTAAAAAGGCATATTTGTATTACGAACCTCGCTTTCATAATCACAGTAATCAGTATAGTCAATGTTGGACGACAAATGGGACCCACCGCTGACAGGGAAGTAACCACCAGTTGGTGAAGAGGTAATCCGGTCTGAACCGGAGAAATTCGCGGTCGGAGGGAATGGAGGAGATGACAAAGAACATGTAAGTGGTGTGCTACTATTATTAATGTTGTTGTTGTTGTTGTTGTTGTTGTTATCGCATGCATGGCTTCCTATGATAGTGTGGGAAGGCAAAGTAGGGTGAAAAGGCGAAGGCGAAGGGGAAGAAGTAGAAGGGGCGGAGGAACGATGGACGAGGTGGCGGAGGAAGGCGGAGATATCGTCGGGTTCGGAAGAAGAGGACGTCAAGGTGGTAGTGGTAGGGGTAAAGCTGTCAGTATACACCATCTTCTATGAGTAAGGAAATATGTTATTTTTATTGAATGGGATAAAGCAACGAGAAACACCAGAAATGAGAATGGGGAGAGGTGTCCAATGTGTATGAAATTTGATATTGTAATGCTTTGTTTGGTTGTATAATTCAATTGGATTTTGGGAGGGGGAGGTTAGTTCCCATTTTCTCCATTTTCCTAAAATAAATGCATCTTCATTTTTTATAAATGGTTTGGGTTAAATCTTGTAACGACGTAATGTGGGATACCTGTGATTTACAAAGCATTTGATAGGTCATTAAGGCGTTTTAGTCGTGTGACATAGCATAGGAGGTCGATCGACAATGCAGGGTAGTCAATCGACTGAGATGTGGAAGGAGCAGAAGCAGTAGTGGCTGTGTCGATCGAGGGATGTCGATCGACTTTAGCTAGCTAGGTGTGTCGATCGACATAGGCTAGTTGACGGTCAACATTGGCTAGTGGTCGATCGACTGTGGGGGATTTCGAGTGTGGCTGGGTCGATCGATGGGTGTCGATCGACTTTTCGGAGCTTGTCGATCGACACCTTCTTGTTGTCGATCGACCAAGTCGCACGGGGGAAGGTTCACGCGCTCTTGGAGTTTCATAATCTTCGCTAAACCTAGTTTTACTTTATCGATTTACCTAAACCTATATATACCATTTTACCACCAACTTTAAAACACTTTTGCTTTTATAATAAAACAAACAAGAGATCTAGAGGGAGCAGAAGATAAGAGAGACATTTGTTCATCTTTTGGAGACTTTTACAAGCAACCTTTCATTACCTTCATCCCGTAAGCTGATCTTATTTTATTCTTTAGATAGTAATAACAATCTTTAATTACTTAGTATTTTCCTAGATTAGTTTTAATTACTTAGTTATGTAAACCCTAGACTTCAAAATTGGGGAAAATAGTCTAGATTGATTAAGTAATTGATATTGATTACTCTAGTATTGAACATATATATTATATGTGTTGCGTAGACAGAGAGTTCGCGGTGAAGTATTATTAATCGCTCGCTTGTGACGGAGTATCCATTGATAAAAGGTAGCGATCTGTCCTACTCAACTTATTTTATGTCATGTTGTGTAGATTTGTAAAATTGTATTGTATTGAGGGCAAACTTATTATTGCAATGTGTGTTGAGATGCGATTAGCATGATTAGTGTTGTACATATGTTGTGATGAGATCAACATGAATGAGATGTATTTGTTAATATTGATATGTGATATGAAATACCGATCTGCGGATCGATGAGGGGGTTAGGAGCTCGGGGAAATAATATTGATTGTTATACCGGTACCGATATGTGGATCAAGGAGAGAGTTAGGAGACAAGGGGGAATGTTTATGATGCCGACTTGCGAGTCGAGGAGGGAGTTAGGAGTCGGGGAGTAACCTTATGTAATTGATATATTGACTATGCTGGTGTCGTTGCGACTTGTTATTTATCGTTGTGTATTATATTTCCCTACTCAACCTTTGGTTGACGTGTGTGCTTTCTTGTGTCAAATTCTATTTCAAATCCGTGATGAACCAATTGATATTTCCGGCAATTGGGGAGCAGTGAGACAAGCAGGTAATGATTGTTAGCTATGGATGTTGCTGTGGGACACGGGACAAGGCGAGCTAAAGAAGTCGGACTACTTAGTTTATTGTCATAGGCTATCATTTACTTTCACAACTTCCGCTATATTTAATAATTCAGTACTCTAATTAATAATGTTGGAGATGTAAGACTTTTAAGTCAAGGTTTGAGACAGTTTGAGATAAATATGTAATTTATATTTAAAGTACCTTATATTGTTACATTTGATATTATTTACCTCAGGAAACTGAAATGGTAACATCCTTACTTAACCGGAAATGTCTTTCTAAAGGCTCTTGATTAAATGGGGGTGTTACAAAGTGGTATCAGAGCGAACGATCCTATGACATCAACCAATGAATTTAATGAATCTAGGATGTTTCTAAATAAAATGAACGTCGAGTAGCAACTATTAGGAGCCCCACTTAGTACGGTTAAGGAGACGTCCTTAATACGCACCATGGCCCTCTCATTTTTGAACCAGTAACCGCGATGAGTGTAAAGAGAAAGGTAGCTAGAGTGAAAGATGCTATGAGATGAGATTTTGTGGTTGGAATGTGATCATATGAAACATGGAAGGTGATGGTGGGAGAGTATCGTTATTGAAAATTGGTTATAAATGACATGAACTTAATGTAAACTGATAAGACTTTTTAAATGCAAAGCAAGAAAAGAATTAGTTATAAATGACATGAACTATGACAAGAAGGAATGAAATGGAAAATATATGTGATAATGTTGTATGCTTATTGATATGTGTTTGACTATCTTAATTGTAAATGTGGATTAAAGATGAGAAATATTTTAATGATTAGAGGATTAAAGTATTATGAAAAGGTGTTATGTGTGCATTGATATGTTATTGGAATGTCAATTGATAACTATATAGGGCGGGATAAGTCCGAGATCACCCAGTCTTGATCGAGTAGTTCTCCCTTTCTCGGTCAAGAGGTCTTTTGTTTTTCAGAATTAGGACAAATGACCTTTAATACAAATCATGTCATTTATTCTACGCAACCATGCTCTTTATTCAGTCCTACCAATGAGCATTATGCTTATCTTTCTTCTATTTGATGATAAATGGCAAAGAAAAGTGTAACATCATCTTCTGTTACCAACATGACGGGAGAGGAGATCGAGAGACTAGTAGAGATGAACGCGACTTTGACCGCAGCGTTGCAGAACAGCAATAAGCCAAAGGAGACGGTTGGGGATGCTACAAAAATGAACACCACAATAGCACAACATCGACCCAAGAAGTATGAGGGGATTGGTGTGCCGTCATTACTTGGTGATTGGACGATGGAATTTAATAACATCTTTGAGGCACTGTAGTGTCCACCTGAGCTGAAAGTGGACCGGGCGGTCTTTAATTTTACATAAGGGGAAAGGCGGGGTTGTGGTTCTGGTTGAGCCATAACAAGAAGAAAATCAGGGTGTTCTCCATGGAGGTTGAGAGTAGCGAGATGGTGTATTGGGAAGGCTTTAAGGGGATGATGAGGAACGAATTTGTGCCCGAGCATATACACAGTAAAATGCGAGCGAAGTTTAACCTATTCAAGATGACATAAGATATGACATTGGAGGAGTATCACAACCAGTTCATGGAGCTGTCTAATTATGCATCAGACCTAAAACAAAGTGATGAGAATCTAGCAATACGATTTGAAAAAGGTGTAATCATAGACATTATGAAGAGATTGCCAGCCTCGTTGCTAAATGAAACTTGAGATGTGAGGGAGTCATATTTGAGAGCTGGTCATATTGAAAGACTAGCTCAGATGACTAAAGATGCAAAGAAGGTTAAGGGTGAGAAGAGGAAGGCATAAACTGTGAGTGAGGGGACTGGAGGTAGCAAGAAGCCAACCTATAATTAGTTCAAGTCATATTCTATCGGGGCATCAGGATATGGAGGGGGAGGGGGAGTGAGTAAAGGAAACAGCTAGGGGCGAGGATCGACTACAAGTGGATTGTGGAGGTGCTACATTTGTGACAAGGTAAAACATGGAAGTAAAACTCATTTTTCTTTCTTTTCTTTTTCATCATTTTTTTTCTATAAGCTTCTTTCTTTTTTATTTTCTTTTTCTTTTTGATTGCATTCCTCTTTTTTTTTTTTTTTTCAACACCTCATTCATTAAGACACGAGAGTCAGCAATCCCAGTCTAACAAGCTCACAATAGCATCAAATTAAGAACATCCCAAAAATATAAGAGCACCTAAACACACTTAGAAATATACCAGCTCAACAAACGTAGGCAATCTTTTATGTAACTAGAAAGAGTAATTTTTGGGTAATATATATAAGCAAGTTATTGTAAATGGCTTCAAAATATAATCATGATAGCAAAACTTATAGAAAATGGAACAAAAACCATACTTGTGCATTTAGATGTAAAGCACACCAAGAAGAGAAACTGCACACACCTAAATGGACCGGGCATAGATGTACCAGGCATTGGAGGTTCTGCGTCACAATATATGTAGCTTGCCAATGTCAAGATCAAGTCTTATTTGTCCATATTTCATCCATCACCCACTATGTCAAGACATCCCCAAGTATTCAAAACTCGTCAAAACTGTGAATCATTAGCATCAAAGCTACAATAGAGGAAATGCAAAGAGGGATAACATTATGCACAACACAAATGGGTGGACAACAACAAACTACTTATTTTCGAAATTTTTTAATATTTCAACTTTTTTTGGATTTTTTCAAATATTCAAAAACAATAAACAAATACACTCACTAAATCGCTCCCCCAAGTTATAACAACACATTGTCCTCAATGTGTAAAACGAGTTTAAGCGCAAAAATCACAAAGAAGGACAAACGTCATTAACAAGGGAAAATAAGAATAACACATTCAAAATTAAAGAAAGGAAAGAAGACAAACAACCATGTAGAAGACTCCCCCAAGGTAGCTTGAAAACGGGGCAAGGTCCAATCCATGCACCAAAGAACGAGTGAAATGTGGAAGCGTTGGAGCAATAGTCGGATTTCTAGTAAATAGCTGAGTTTGTGGATAATCATGTCCCCGATCGGGCCTGGCAAACCCGATCGGGTTTGACCATTTTTACGAATTTTTTGACTTTTTCTCAATTGCTCGTGTTTTTTTCTCTTAGCTACGTCCCGTATTGGGTTTACCAACCCGGATGGGGATCGTAATCCGTGCATAATGTTCTTTGACCTTCTTTCCTTAACCTACAATTTTACATATTATCTAACGACAAACCTTGATTTATTCCTAACAAGAAAGCGATAAAACGTGAAAAATAAATGTCTAAGCTATTACATCAATACGAGTTTAGTGAAAAACATATGAATACTCCTTAAGAAAAAGAAAACTGAAATATTGTCTAAAGAGCATAAAAAGCATGGGCTGCCTCCTGAGAAGCGTAATTTTAAAGTCTTGCTAGACTCTGTTTCTCCATAGTCCTTAGAAGTCGATCATATACCTGTGCATGAGCGATGCAAAAGCATATGCAAGCAATTGATAAGATAAAGGCATTAAAAATCAAAGTTAAGGAATAAAATGACTTATCAATGTGCACATGACCAAATTCATAGAGGACCACCGTACTACTCCACTCGTCAGCAAGAGATGGAGCATCAAGTTTAAGACCATGAAACAAACAATTAGTGCTCAAAATATCAATATCAATGGCCTCAAATTAGGGACAAGGGGAATCAAAGAGGTGAGACTTATCAAAAATAGGGGGTTCATTCCAATTAACCTCTAGCTTAGTATCGCAAAGTCCTCCATCAACCTCAAAGAGATCAATTATATCCCCAGCAAAAGGATTTTCGAATGTGTTTAAGGACTCGGGCAAAATCTCATTGGAATGCTCAACATTATCATAATCATATGACGGCTCAACAACATCTTCCTTAGCAAGTGTCCCATTTACCTTAATGTCATCAACATGAGTCTCTACATGGTCAATTGGAATGACATTAGGGGAAATTTCAAAATGAAACTCGGACCATCATCATCGCCATCCAATAATTTAAAATCATTAGGGGCAACAAACGCATAGGGGGGGGGGGGGGGGGGGGGGATTGAGAAAGCATACGGAAAATTGTTTGGCTTACTTCTTTTAATCGCAGCTTCTTCATTTTCCCTTTGAGAAGTTGAAGTTCGGCCATGAGTTTATCAAGTTCCTCTCGGATTCTTGAAAGAAACTGTTGGTAAGCTTCCCGAGATTGGGAAGCCATAAAATTCATGAAGATCCAAAGCTCCTCCCCGCGCATTTGATAGAGATTTTCACCACTCAATTGCATAGCCAAGTTATGACACTTAATGAGCACATGACGTGTCCCTTATAAGACTCATCAAGGGCATACCCGAGGGATATAAGATGGTTCCAATGGCTATAGAATCGGTTGAGGTAATCATGGAAAAGCTCATTCTCACATTGTGGGAGTCAGAAATCGGTTGTCATTGTGCAAAGATAATGCATTCCCCTTGAGATACTCCTAGTTTCTGAAAAGTGACACTAAAACTACAAGAAAACTATGAGAATGGTCTAGAAGAACAAGTGCTCTTCAAGACAAAAGAAAAACAAGATAGAACTCAACAACTAATAAAGCAAACAAAACCGTGTTCCCCGACAACGACGCCAAAATTTGATGGGGTTATCGCGTACGCAAATCAAAGATAAATTAGGCATATTAATATTGTTAACAAAGGGGTAGTGATGTTGATTAATGTGTAGGTGTAATGGTACTTCCTTTTCGGGATGAGTACTACTACTATACCATAGAACGGATCCTAGCGGTCTTTCGATTCTTACTAGGTCGTCCTACTATTCATGCTTTGTCTAATTCCCTTCCCGCCTTTCGATCTAAGGAAAAGAATTTAACAAGTATATTCTAACAACCGTGACCTTTGATAAAAGACTATCATGCAAAACAAGCATGGAATAGAAACAATATAACAATCACATGTCCCACAATCTAACACTATCAAATGTTAATCTAACATGCTTTCCCCTACACCCTAGATTAAGAGACTACTAACTCATTATAATAAACAAACTAATTAATATTAAGAAGGTAAATATGAACATGATAATCATATGTAAAAATTGAAATGGAAATGAAAATAGAACAAGAGATTAAGAGTTACCTACACAACGAAATTAACTTTGAACTAGAAAGTAAACTTCAGAATAAGGCTTGAACTATTAGAACAAAATGTTAATAAAAAAAGTATATTAAAACTAAATCTTAACTAATCTAAACTAAGAAATAAAATAGAAAAGAGATGTTTGTTGTGAGATGATCCTTGGATGATTGGATGATGAATTGTGTGCTGCAAACCCCTGCTTTAATAGGATTTTGAAGACGCGTGCCATCAATGCCAACACTTATGGGCACTTATGTCGAGTAAATAAGGGCATGTGAGACGTTATAACACATAGAATAGGACAACCCCCATTGGATTTGGGTGTCCTCGATCGGGCACGCAGCCATCTGAGCCCAATTGGTCATTTCTTCGCCTTGTCGCTTTGTATTCTTCTTTGTATGCATCCCCAAGGTTCAAGCCCGATAAGGGAAGTGTATAAACACTTTTGAACCTTATTTCCATATCCTAATAAGCCTTGATCATGTCCCCAAGGGATAGGGGTTGGTGATAGGGGTTGTAGACGGCTTTTGACAGCACATAGTAAAACCGTCGCAACTTATGCATACGAGCCCGGAATGACTTGAAACTTGTTTCCTTTGACTTGGGACTTGTAAAAATTCATAGCCCACCATCTTAAGCTTACGTACTCGTCAATATTAGCTTCACCTTTCTCGGTATTCATCCAAATGACGGGATTTGACGTAGAAATGACTCAAATCCTACAAATGACTTAAAAACACGAGAATACTTCCAAAGAAGCAATCAACTCTTAAAACCACTATAAATAGTGAATAATAACATGATGAGGGATAAAATTATATAAATATTGGACACATCACATGACTTCTCTCTCGCTTGTTGATGTTTATGAGTTTTTTTAATGATATTGAAGAAGAGGAAAGTAAGATATGTGTTTCTGGGAAGAAAATGGATCAATGAAGATGTTAGATTCATCCACGGTGCATGATTCTGGTAATTTTATTGATTATTCAATAGCTCCTGATTCTGATGGCTATGTGGACATTTTGTCCTTAATTCGTTAGAGGAAAAGGCGATATGCGTTCCATATTCTTTAAAGTACGACGGAGCAATCTCACGTCAAGAAAAGAGGACTAGAGAAGAATCTATAGAGCTTGACCATGTATCTATAGGGAAGTGTAAAATTCCTCCTCTAGGGAAATTCCTGGCAAGCTCTCTGGAGGGGAAGCTATGGGTCCCTAGCGGGAAAAAATAGGAATGGAGAAAGAGAGAAGGAGATTCCGTGTCATCAAGGGTGGGACAAGTCCATCTCGGGAGAGACAAGTCCATCCCGAGCGAGACAAGGCCATCCTAGGGGAGACAAGTTCATTCCCGGGAGATACAAGCCTATCCCGGGAGAGACAATACCACCTCGGGCGGGACACTAGTCAGGTCTAGCCTTTCCCGCTCAAGACAAACCCGTCCCTCTCCGAACACAACACTTCTCACTTTTTATCGCTTTTCCTTCTTACCCTAATCTTGTAAACATATAAATACCAACATCTGTAATTATTTTGGGGGGGGGGGGGGGGGGGGGGTATTTCATGAGACATACCCTAGATTTAGTTTTAGGTTATATTAAATTAAGTTAATTTCTCCTTAATTAGCTTAATCATTCTACATTTACTAGTTAGTTAGTTGTAGATCTAGTCTTGTAATTGTATTTTTTTAGGTTTGTATTTGAAATTTGGTGACAAGTATTCATCTTTACAAAAGATTTCCTCTTTTATTGTTCATCTCTTTTCCTAATTAGTTGCTATTGTTCTAAATCTCTCCTTTAATCTTTTGCTTTATTCACTTCTTGCTCATCTTATTTAGTCCTGTTTAGTCGTTGTTTCTCATCTTATTCTTTCATGCTTGTTATGTTATGAGTGAGTAGTGTCATAATTATAGGGTCTTAGGAGAAGTGCGAATGAATTAATGGGGTTGTACTATAATCTATTAATTGAGTAATTGTGTGAGTTTATTGCCTCCAAGCTATTGCATGTCAAGTATTTATGTAATTACTTATGTCAATACTCATTCAACTAATCTATATTTAGGCTAAAGTGAGAGAATAGATTAAGCCTTAGAATCACGTATCTTGGTGGGAAGGGTTAGTAAGTAGCGGGATCCCGTTACACCGACCTAAGGTGGTCAAAAGACCGAGAGGAATTGATAGTTGCCTACATCGTAACTCACTCACTCCTTGACCACAAAATATACTGAATCCCCATTTATTTGCATGAACCCAAAAGACCCTATCTTTTATCTTATTGATTCTTTTATTTTACATTTTACTTTGTTATTTTATTTGCATTTCTTTATATTAGATTATG
Source organism: Heliosperma pusillum (assembly GCA_022085475.1). Taxonomy (NCBI): domain Eukaryota; kingdom Viridiplantae; phylum Streptophyta; class Magnoliopsida; order Caryophyllales; family Caryophyllaceae; genus Heliosperma; species Heliosperma pusillum. Next base: position 42,592 of record JAIUZE010016996.1, read on the forward strand.
AACCAATCTTATCGTGACTACCCTTGCACTTCTAGAGTAGACTTAAGCATGTCGTATGCACCCGTCCCTGAGGATCGACCTTGACTTATCTCTATGCTAGTTTAAGTTAAAAATGTGTTTGATAGGCTCGAAAATAACACTTACCACAAAGTAATCTTTGTGCATTTTAAAGCACCACTATTAAGTTCTTCACAAATGGAGAAGGACATTACACTTACATTTGAACCTAGGTCACAAAAGGCTTATCAAAGGTATATATGCGTATATTGTAAGGGATGGAGTAGCTACAAGGATCCTCAAGATTTGGGGAAGACTTGTTTCTCAAGAGTGCCCTACACTCCCAGTGAAAGTTACAATCTCGACCTCATCAAGGGTATCTTCTTTTTGAAGATTACTTTTAAAAACATAGAATAATAAGGGGCTTGGGATAGAAATTCGGTAATAGGAATGGTTGCTTGAAGATTCTTTACAACATTAAAGAACTTACATACCAAACTTGCTTTATTTTTTATTCTTGACCAATCTTTAAGGAAAAGGTAACTTGATCACATAAGGAGGCTTAGACTTATTCACCTTAGGAATGGGGCTCTCATCATCAACATCTACAACCACGAGCTCCTCTACCTTCTTCTTGTTACCTACCATCAAATATATATGACTACAGTTTAAGAAACAACCGACGTGGTTTTGTGGAGTTTCACAACGGTTTTTGAATAAATGTTGTTGTATTTTATTATTCAAGAATATAAGGAAATAAAAAATTTTCTATATCTCATTCAATGAACACTGAAATTATTCATATTTAACTTATATATACCATTTTCAATACAACCTAAAACTACCATATAGATTAAAACGAGTATACACTTGTAAAAATCACTTATGTATAAACTTGGATTCTATATAAAAACTATTCACATAGTGAAACTATTCTAACATATCAAAGTATTCATCATGACGCCATATTCATCAGATCATGATTCGTTCGAATCATATGAAGAGATCGTGCCACAAAGTACAGTTATGAATGTCAAATCTTTCACGTGCATCATTCGCAATCTCCGTTACCCAAAAGATGGAGATATGAAGATAATACTCTCGTAGAGTCTTAACTGGTTAATACATTTGATTTGGGGTGTCGGATTGAACTTGGTTAAAGTTATCACCCATTCTTTACGCATGATGGGTCAGTCAAGGTATACACCCTTATCTAGTTTGGCAGGGGTGAAGAGCGTGAATGCTTATATTTAAGGTCGCAAACTAGAGCGAGCATTTTATAGGATTAAAACTTCTAGACTCTGGTTTAATACTGATGATATACTATTAGGCCCATAATTATGGGTTGCGAATAAAAATGACTGTGGACGAGTGTCGATTTTGTATCAACGAGGTCGTAATTACAAATTGATAAGAGTGTCGTAAGAATGGGAAAACGACTCGATGGATTGGGTTCAAGGTGAAAAATACATTTTTAGTGATATTGTCAATGAATTCTACATGGTATTTCCTAATTATTAGACCATTTTTTTATTTTGTATTTTTTACAATCAATTTGGACTTCGTATGGTTTTATTATTTTGATTTTGACTTACTCTTATTGGTTTAATTTAATTGTAAGAACATAATAAAAATAATAAATAAAAACTTGGTAATTAAGCTTCATTAGGGAAAATAAAAACAAACAACAAATAATGCTAGAAAATAAAAACATAATTATTAGAATCTGATGATATATAATTTTCATGAAGTTCGATAAAGAACAAATCGTAGATCGGCCCTTCATTTCCCACCCCAACAAGGGGTTCTGCGTCTGTCTCTCATGAAAGACGTATGGAGATAAGACTGTGATGCGTGTTATAATTGGCTCAACAAATGCTGATCAGGATGAGAAGCAACCCATAGATATGACTTGTTGTTTAGCATCCGAATAGAACTCTTGTTTGCCCGCATCTTCCGCCCCAAATGTAGCCCCTAATTTTCTTGTAAGACGAAACCTTTCAAGGGAGTTGGCTCTTCAAACACGATAAAAGAGAAGTCTAGAAAATCTTGCCTTTTTGTTAAAATATGGTGGACTTTGTTATTCGCAATGAAAGAAACCTCGTTTTGCGAAGGAATAATCCGTCGCTAACATAAATAGCGACGGATTACAGGTGGCAATCAAGTCAAAGGAGTAATAATCCGTCGCAAAACATGGTATTTCCGTCGCCAGAGACAGAAGAAAGCTCGTTTTGCGACGGAATAATCCGTCGCAAAACATGGTATTTCCGTCGCCAGAGACAGATTTGCGACGGATTTGCGACGAATTGTTTCCGTCACCCATTTTCGTCGCAAACAGTAGTTTTTGCAACAGATTAGGCCGTCGTAAATTATTTGTGACGGAATATCCGTCGTTAACATAAATAGCGACGGATTACAGGTGGCAGTCAAGTTCAGGAGTAGTCAATTTTTGCGACGGAAATTCCGTCGCACTCGTTGACTGCTTCTTTGACTTGACTGCCACCTGTACAGCAAAGTCAAAGAGGAAGTCAACATTTGCGACGGAATTTCCGTCGCAAAAATTGACTTCTTCTTTGACTTGGCTCTAAGTCAGTCAATTTTTGCGACGGAAATTCCGTCGCAAAAACGCCTGTATTTTCCAGGAAATGGTTGTTTCCTGCATTCCCTATACGCGTTCAAACGACAAAAAACCTGCAACTAACAGAAATTTTCCAGCAATTACGCGTCCAACAAAGTTACTAATGTAACACAAAAACCATGCATGAACAAAGTTTTGATGTTATAAAATAAAAGTAAAGTCTTACATATAGAAGGTTTTAAGTTCAAAATAATCAACTAATCACTCAACCACACGGAGTGAATGGAGGGAAAGGGGTGAATGGGTGGGGCCTAGCATTATCGCCGCCATCATTATCAAAGTCGTCTCGACCATGGTTAGAACCTCCAGTTCTGCAGCTGTGAGTAAAATTTCTTGCAACCTTACTCAAGTACTCTTCTATAGCTGCAATCCTTCGAGCTTGCTCGTCGCGCTCTTGCCTAAGTGCCGCATTCTCCTTTGACAGCTTAGTAGCCAAACCTTGGGTGCACTGAGTCGGGGTTGGGGTAGCAACAGAGTGCCTATGATGCTCAAACAAATAATCCGCCGCTGGTCCCATTCCGTAGCATCTTCCTTTCTCATCAAATCCAGTCTCCTCATAATAGATCTCATTATCGTCAATGTTTTTGACTCCTTGACTTTGAAGCGACGACTTCTTTGACATGATCTTATTCTGCATCACAAACAAGCTCAGAATTAGTAATTGTCATTTAAATTAAATAGTTAATGTAATTAAATATATAAATGACAAACATACATCACTTAGCAAAAAAATGCACAACTTACAAAGAGTTCAGCTGGTTTTTATGATAACCATCCACGGAACTTGTGCTTCTTTGTCTTCTCTAAGACTTGCACGGCATTTGGGATCTCAGATGAATTTTTCCCGACCTACAATAATTTTAATACTTGTTAGTATAACATAGATATATATATATATATATATATATATATATATATATATATATATATATGTAAGTATTAAATTATAATTAGATAAATAAATAAAAAATAAAAGAAGATGTATATATACCATTTCGTCCATGATTCTCAAGGTGTTTTTTCTACCCATAATGTGAGTAGGCAACGCCTTTCCCTTCTCTTCACATCCCGACCTACGATTAGCCGAGGCTGATTGAGATCTCGCAACGAAAGAAGGATCTTCGACTGGCCTATTCTTAAGCTTTCTAAATAAGTCCAAAGAAATCCACTTCGGTATGTGCTCCTCGTCTTTCTGCAAGGCTCGGTAGATCATATGACGTAAACGGGTCTTCATGACGTATTCCCAAGCTTTCCTTACCATATCTGTATGGCAAGGATCGAAAGAAACCCTTTGCTGTCATGATTAAAAACATAAAGTTAGGAAAATATTAAGTAAATAAACAAAAAAATAAAAATCAATAAAAAGATAAATTGAGAAAAACAAATTTAAATAGATGCAATTATAATATTTTAAATAATTATACCTCAAACCAGTTCCACCAAGACGACCACAAATTATTTGACGCCTCTTTCCAGTTTGGCGCATGCTCCTTGTACCCGCAGGTTATGGTCTCCGAAATCAGTTTAACCACATCTGAGTCACTGAACCTGAAATTAATGATCATAGTTAAATACATTATATATAAATATTATGATATTTTAAATAATCATAATTATAGTTAAACAATTAAAGTAAAAGTGAACTAGTCTTACCATACACTTGTTTCCTCATCCGGATCGAGGCGGACTCTGCGAGTAGTAGTATCCACCTGTGTCGGTTGCATGATAAGTTGAATATTTGTATGATTTTAACCCCCAATTTAGCTCGGTTTCGTATGTCATTTGTGCTTTGTTAAGCCGTTTTATGAGCTAATATCGTCTTCTAGGCGAATTCCTATGTTCTAACCTGTTTTGTAGGGAAAGTGACGTTTCTACGCCCTTTTTCTATATTCCCGAGCATTTGCCTAGAACCCAACGATTTGAAGAAGCAAGCTTGACCAAGTCAAAGGCATTTTAAGAAGGTTCACTGATTCAAAAGAAAGAAGAAGCAAAGACGATTTCGCAATTGTCAGAAGATCGATCAGTTAGGCGAAGAAATCATCATTTTACATCAAACCCTATCAACAAACCCGACTCAAAAGGTCAAGGGTTATAATGAAAGTCAAGTCATAGGCCAAGGGAGATGAAACGAAAGTCAAAGCATCCAGATTACTACATACCCGATCGGGTAAGTAGTGTACCCGATCGGGTATGTTTGATGATCCGAGCTTTTGCTTCGACTTCCTTTATTTTGTCCTATATGTTTAATGTATGACCCCTTCCCCACGAAACCTACTGCTATATAAGAGTGCCTCAGCCACCACATCTCAACACACTTCTCTACACAACCCTAGATTAGAATTAGAAAACCCTAGCCTCCATTTTACATTTTTAGCGTCTTTAGTTTAGTTTTTTCTTTCTTTCTCCATTTTGTAGTTTTAGTTTTAGATCTAGTTTTCTCTAGTCTAATTTAGTTCTAAGTTTCCTTCAATTGTACTTGTTCTACTTGTAATTGGAATTCTAGTTTCCGGGTTTGCATTTTCCTATTCAAGTTCCTATTGCATTTCAATCTTTGCTCATCCTTTCTGGTAATCCTTATTCTTGTTTTTACATTATAGTTTCGTTTTCTTTTAGTATTTCCTTTATCATGTTTACCATTCTTAGTTTTATAATCTTAGTTTCCCTTTCATTGTTAATCATGCATAAGTAATCTTTGTTCTAGGGGAAGGGTTAATGCAGCATAATGATAGGGGTCTCTTGTGTTTTGAGGGAATCAAACTTGAGACAAACAACCTAAGGGGCTGTTTTAAAATGACAGTAGCAGCACATGAAACAATGAATGATTTCTGAACAAACAATGTAACTTGAGGCTCTTTTTGTGGTGATTTTTATTTGGTTTTTGACAAATTGCAAAGAAGTGAAATAAATGGATAAGCAAAGTAATCTAACAAATAACCACAGCCTAGCACAGGTACATTTGAAAGACAACTAAGAACAACAAGGATCATTCAACCACAGCCTAGCACAGGAAGAATAATACTTGCCAACAGGTGACTAATCAACACTCACAGCCAAGCACAGAGATGTCATTAGGCCAGACTTAAATAACTAAGCAATGCACAAGTTATTAAGATTTAAATTTTAGAGAAATCTCATCTTTTTCATTCAACATAATCTGATTTCAACTTGTTACAAAGCAAGCCTTATATAGGCCAAGGGATATAGATCTAGGACGTCCATTCTTCATCTAATGGCTCAATAAATAAGCAGGAGTTCAACTACCCTACAACTAAGATACAAATAAGAAAAACAAACTAAGGACAAAAGCATAAAGCATAAAGCATAAAGCATAAAGCATAAAGCATAAAGCATAAAGCATAAAGCATAAAGCATAAAGCATAAAAACAGGTTGCTCCTCTTTGTCTTCTTGTAGAAGGTCAATTAAGATGTGTAAGACCTTGGAGCTTGAGCTTGGCAGCTACCATCCTCAAGTACACAATGTTAGGATGCCTTTCAAGTCGTGCCATTCTCTTGCCTAGCCAAAAATAGCTTTCAAAACAGCCTTGGTTCATGGTTGTGCAGAATTGGTTCCACCTGGACCCATTTGTTTGGACTTAGCTAAACCTGCTCTTTTATTGTGAATTAGCAAAAACTCTCCTGGACTTTTATCTTCCTAAGACTTTAAAATAAGAGGATTAGGCCTTGTAATCACTTAATTCAGGTTAGGAGTCGCCTTTAGACATTGTTCTTTGATGTTCCACCTGAACCGGGCCAGATAGAACTTGGACTCATCTGATTGTATTTTGTAACACTCATAACTCTCTGCTCAGGATGAATTTGAATCTTCATGATATCTCATTTGAAAGCTATGGATGTTAGCTTTCTCCTCAAACAAGAATCAGACCCAAATTATATCTGGAACTTTAGATATTGAGGATTGAGTACAAACTGGTCACTGATAGCATGTGCTGTAATAGTTCAGCATTCAGGGGCATCTTGCAGAGGCTCTAGGGTCCAGCACAGATAGAGTTAAGAGACCCATGAGTAGCCAAATTGAATCTATATGAGTTAGCTTCCTTCTGAATTTCGAATCAGGCAAAAATAGTTCCTGAAACTTTCTTTATAAGCCTTTGAGTGACAATAGGTCAATTCTGAATATCCTGCAGTTTTCCTGTACATCAGTATGAAATTCAAAAAATCATATCTCCTTCATAAGGTTGAGTAAAATTGCCTTGATGACTCAAATGAAAGCTAATGAAGTTAGTTTTCATATCCAAAAGGAATTAACCAAAACTATCCAGCCAATTTTAAGTTATACAGCCTTGAGTGTTGACAGGTCATTTTGTCAGAAAACGAGATGCATCATGTATGCCAGTCTTTGAAGGTTTGCTGTGAAAAATATACTCGATGAAACTTGATGATTCCAATTCCATATGAAATAGGACTCTTTCAAGAATCCAACAATATAAAGAACTCAAATTTCCACCATGTAGAACTCAAGATATCAGTTATTGAAGTTGACCCAATTCTTATGACCATCTGGGATCAGTTCAGGTTTCCTGAAATTGAATGCTAAGCTTGTTTTCCTTGAACTTGGCTCATTTTGTTTCTTGGATTGCATCCAATTGTCTCATGGATTTAGATAGTCCCATGGGATGTTCCTTTGGCATGTAAAATGAAAGACCCTTACCCCTAGCTCCTGCTACAACCACCCTAGGTTCAAAAGAATTTGACCTCAAATTCTGTTTGATAAGAGGAAGAAAAATTTTCTGCATCTTGGAGAAGCAAGTGTGAGTGAACCCTCCAGGATCAAAGACCAACACAAAATTCCTTGGCAATAATTGAATAGCAGCGTCAAGCACACACATCTTCAAATTAAAAAGTGAATTGGCACAAGTAGTATAGCATAGAAATGCAACCATGGGGCTGCTCGTGTTCTTATGCATTTGCCTTGACTTAAACAACATCAAGGCTGCTAAAAATCTTTCAATACCATGTAGGGAACTTGTACTTGATATTCCAAACAAGTCTAATAAACGTTTGCCATGATTTTGCACAATATAAACACAACAAAACAGAAATTTCAGAATTGCATAGTAAGCACTGAGTTGATTTATGTCATCATTTTCTACTTGAAATATATTTGAAATTGCACCCAAATGAACAAGACTAACTTGTAACCTCATCAACATGTAAAAATGGAAGTGTGGGGCTGCAAGAGCACAAGATATACCTCCCAAGATGAAATTTAAGATGCGAGAATCATGCCTTGTGTAGGAGATCAGATTTAGCACACTTGAGCATGGAACAACCCAAGACACTTCTTTTGCTTCACCCTTGATCGACTCCCAACAACTACCACCATTGAACATGACCATGGACTGTCCAAACTTCATGGTTTGAAGCTCAAGTAGTCCTTGGTCGACAATCACCTCTATAGGACCCAAATCAGTAGCTTGCTCATTGATGGCTCCACAAGAAAGGGCAAGGCTATTCTCTTCTTCATTAGTAGGCTCATAGGTTGAGTTCAAGGAGGTTTTATTTTCAAAACATGGGTTCTCAATGATAGCACTACATGACCGTTTCACTTCAGCACATGTACTCATGACCTTTGGTTTAAGCTTAGACTTAGGACAAGCAACATCCAAGCATGACACAACAACCATTTGGCCTAAACTCTTATCTTTCCCAACTGTTTTGATGGCTTCTAAACTATCCCCTTTAGTTAAGACCTCATGATTTGTAGGCCTTACTAAGATCTTCTCAACATATAAGGCTAACTCAAGCAAATCATCATATGGATACAACACTTCTAAATCAATTCTCTTTGCAATTTCAGATTTCAAGCCATGGTAAAATCTAATTCCCTTTTGCACAACCTCAACATTCATATCACAAACAAAGTGTAGTTCCTCAAACAACTTAGCATATTCAAGGACACACAATGAACTTTGTTTAAGGGCTTTTAGTTCAGTCCACAAATCCTCCATGGTAGAACAAGGTAGATACTCTTGTTTCATGGTCCTTTCAAGTTTAAACCAAGAATTAATCATACTCTTCCCTTTCCTTATCCTTGAAAGATTGAGAGTATTATACCATAACAAAGAAAAACTCTTGAATGAAGACACAACCAGGTCATGCTTCTCTTCATCAGAAAAACATTTGCTCTCAAAGTAACATTCAACATCAAACAACCAAGAGACGAATGCTCTACTGTTTTTGCCATTAAATGATTTTTCTAAACCCGTAATCAACTTTGCTTTTAAATTGATTAGCATGTGAACCCCGATCCCTAGATCCTTTTCTTTATTGTATTGTTATCATTTTTATTATACCATTTATTAATTAGTGACAAATATTTGCCAATCGTACAAGATAGAGTTCTAACCATAACTATTCACAAGTATCTCCCGTCTCCCCGAGATCGACCCCTTACTTCCCTAATTACATTAATTTGTTGTTAGCCTAGTTTTGGTTATTTATCTTTGATTAGGGTATGCGACAACCCTGTCATTGCACGTTCCCGTCATTAACTTGTTCATTCTCATCCTCCTGCGCTCTGTTTTCTACATTACTACAACTACCTATTCTTTGTCGTCCGCCCGCCATATAGCGAAAAACTAAACTATTCAAAGTTGTCATGAATTAACAAACATGTACAATTAAATGACAAGAAACTATATATTCTTATTAATGAATAATAAAAACAACTGTCAACATCTGAAATGAAATTGTTTTGCAAACGCCCATACATTTAGAAAATGTAGTTTCAACTAATATAAGAATTAGAAATAATCTTATTCATCATCACTACTTGAATATTGGTTTTCGGAAATGTTGTTTTTAAAAACAGCGTCTATAAAATCTTCTTCTTCCTCTTTATTTTCCTCTTTATCTTCTGCTCCGTCTTCCTTCCGCTTCTGCTCATCCTTCTTCTCCTCCTCTTCTACCTTCTCCTCATTATTGTCCTCTACTTGAGTTTCTTCTTCCTCCTCCTCTATAATTTCGTTATCATCAGGCACTTCAATTATTGATAGTAGTGTCTCACTACTAATAACATCTTCTTGAAACGCAGATTCAACAATAGGAGCATCAACATGCGATCTGGCTTTAGTTTTGAATACTGCTGACCACTTATCTTTATCTCTTTTGATATATGGATATGAAGTATAATAAACTTGTTCGACTTGATAAGCCAACACAAATGGTTCGTATTTCGGAAATTTTTTGCTTCGATTAACATCCAAAAGTTTATATTTCTTATGCATTTGCATTCCTTTTTCAGAATTATCTATCCAATCACATTTGAATAAAATAACATTATATGTGCTTTTTTCGCCTGTGTACGACAATTCAACGACTTCATTGAGTGTTCCATAGTAGTCAGCTCCCTCAGTCGAACTTACACATACTCCATTATTAATTGTAAATTTTTCCAAATCTAACCCATCTTTGAAAGTGCGAAATTTGTATCCATTAATGAAATAACGTTTCCATGTTCGCACCTTTTTCAAAGGACCTTGTGCTAAGGCAATGAGAACTGGATCTTTTAAGTTGTTTACCTATCATTGTTAAATTATTATCAAATTATAATACCTTAAGGTATAATAAAAATAAAAAAGAGTAATCTGGTGTTAGTATGTAGTATGTACTTACTTGTCCTCTAAACCATTGGGGAAATCTTGTGTCAAATTTGTTCCAAATATCCTCAGCTGTGAGAAATTGGGGATATTATGTTTTGATATAATTTTCAAACATCCTATATTCATTATAAATAATATCGAATTAAGTAATAGTTTTTACATGTTGTTATAATTAATTATTAATAATTAAAGTTCCAAAGGACGATTTTTTTACTTACACTTCGTTATGCTTCAATTCATCTAAATCACAGTTAGATAAAACATATAAGTGTGCACGCTCATATTCGTTGTCTTCTAAAAATCTTTCACGACACTTTCCAGAACTAATACACCCGTGATCTTGAAAAATCTCGGGTAAGGTAGAATACGTAGGCTCTTTCAAGCTTACGTCGAGATCCTTGGCTTTTGTGTCTACGTTCTCTTCAAAATAAAAGGAACAGAAATTGGCAATTTCTTCAAGCAAATACGCGTTACATATAGAACCTTCAACACGCGCTTTATTTCCAATCTTTTTTTTTCAAATGATTTAAGAACCTATAAAAAAATGGTTAAAATAGAATGAAATTAAATTTAAAATTGGATAATTGTGGAATTAATTACCTCTCAAAAGGATACATCCACCTATATGCACTGGACCACCCATTTTTAGTTCATATGGCAAATGAATTGGTAAATTGTGACAACCCTCGCGAATGCGGAAATAAAACATACAAGCATGTGATTTTAAATTAGCGGAAATACGGTGTTTTTAAAACCTTTTACATGCAAATAGAAAATACGAGGAGTGTCAAATATTACAAACCAAATATAAAATACTACAAGAGACGTAGTCTCTCAAAATGTTAACAAAAGACAAGTTATTTAGCAACTAGCTAAGAAACGTCTAGAGGTGTTTCATCCAGGGACAACGCCCGCTAGCTCACACCCAAACCCAAAATACCAAGAAAAATGCCATCCAATCAAGCAACTTGTTCATCCATGAAAAACATGAACGCCACAATCAGTGGGGAGTAACTCCGGGTTCTCCCAGCCATATCACATTAAACGTACATAAAAAGAAATACAAAAGTAGAAGCATGCATATATAGATATACATGTGAAATACGATAAGGATAGATAGGCAATTCAATATATAATGATAAGAGCATAAGGAATACAAATCCGAATCCATCATGTTATACAAAGACTCGGGGAAGACACTCTTAGGCAACCGAATACGCTCACTAGGGCTTGCATCTCACCGTTAGCGGTATAAGTTTGATAAGATTGAGACTCGACAACCAAACCATGCCAAGTCATGCGATGATCACAAATAATCAATCATATTATCATCCATTCAAACATACAATACATTGACGACCTCTCTCACGGTAAATGAAACGCACTAGCACCGTGTACATGGCAAGTATGATTAAAAGGCATCCACGAGATAAGCATTTCCCTGAACGCATACACGATTCAATTCATTTCGTATATGTGGACTAATTTCCTCCTGGTAGAACGACGATAATAATACGGTCCTAGTCTAAATCTAGCCAGACTCTCGAAATCATATTTTCTGGTTCGACATGCGATAAACATTTCGCATCCAAGACTCGGTCAATCATAGACACCGAGTACCCCAAATTCGGTCGATATAATTCACGAAAGAGGCGGAAAAGAGCTCAAGCCTCATAACAAGCGGTACGCTACATGCAAATAACACCACCTTGCAAGTACACAACAGTACATTTGACGGCCGGGTCGATCAACGCAATGCGTTCGCCTCCCAACAACGTCGTCGTATGCCCACTAACAAATACAATTAAGCAGTAAGGATACATCCCCGTTCCGACATTCCAGCCTTACGAACGTGGAGGTAGCCAAGGGAATGAGAGTACAAAACACATAGAAAATTAGTGCTCAAACCGTAACATTTGTAAAACCGACTCAAAGTGGAACATACCAAAAACCGTCACAAAACATGAGAATAGGGAATTATATATACTTAACTATGATAAAAATGAATCAATACATGATACATAAGCATTAGAACAAGTTTATGAAGCATAATGAATAAGAAACATAGATCCCCTCTCCAAAACAACGTTGTTTGGAAACAAACTAAAACAAGGGTCCACTTCAAACGGTCATAACTAGAGTTCTAGACATCCAAATGCAGCAATTTCAAATGGAGGTGATAGCTTATCCTCTTACGGTTCCAACGGGATGTCACAAGCCCAAAGAAAGCAAGTAACAAAGGAGATATGATCATTTTACGAAAAGGGGTCAGTGCAGGAAAACTGCAGTCGACTTGGGAAACTGGCAGCAAGTAACGCTGCCAGCGCCGGACGACGCTGCCAGCGTCCAAGGAACGCTGCCAGCGTCTTGGTCTGGCAGGCACGGGTCATGATGCGTGTATTTTATATACACTTTCTAGTCCATTTATGCACGCATTTCTATGTCATTTAAGTGATATTATATCACCATATGCCCCCATTTGGCTACTTTGTACTTTCATTACTATGTTGTAGGTACAAGCTGCGTAGTAGCGGAAACCGAGCCAAAACAGTCCACTTTGCATGCATTTAGGAGAATGGAAGGAACGGGACGGAAGCTCTTGCATGGGAAGCGTGAAACTGCTCGCAATCTAGTCCAAAGCCGTGTCCAACACTGCACGATAGGCCAAAAGACCTCGATCGATTTTATATTTGGTCGATCGAGGAGCGTTGAAGTAAAGAGTTGCTCGATCGAGCTGTCCTGTGCTCGATCGAGTGGTTGCTGCTGAAAAGTTACTCGATCGAGTAGAATTGTTACTCGATCGAGTGATTTTCTCCAATAAAGTCCTCGATCGAATGGTTCTTTCCCTCGATCGAGTAGAATCTATCACGGGCCTTAAGTCCATAGCTTAATTAGGGTTTAGAGTAGTGTTATGCTTATTTAAGACTCTTATTTTCGTCATTAGGTTATCATGGGGTGATCCCTGATCATCACCACTTAGCTTCTAGTTTCTGAACTCTCTTCTTTCTTTAGTTTACATTCGGGTTTATCGACGTGGATTGTTCTCTACGCCGGATTTGCTAAGATTGTAAACTTCTCTTTTCTCTCTTTTATTCTTACTTTTGTTTTAGTCTTATTTACTGTTTACTCTTCTTAACTGCTGCGTTTTTATTATTCATGCTTGTTAATTACGATTTTATTATGTCTAATATCATATATTCAATCGTCTTTGTTAGCATCGTTAATAACATGAGTAGCTAATTCTCTTGTATGTTGGGATGAGGGAAACTGTAGTAGATGCATGTTAGGATAGATTATTTTAGTTAGTCTTGAATATGAGAATCAGTCTAAGCAATTTAATTGAGGTTTAGTCGAATGAGTGCACGCAGGAGACTGGCTAGGTAGTTAACCCCGACCTGGATCGAAAGATTGGAAGGGAAGGCTTGCTTAGAATTGATAGGTGACTCCTAAAAGGGCGAAAGTTAATTAGGAAAATCCCTAGGGTGGTTTGAGACCGATAGGAGAAAACCATTGCTCTTCTCATTGATAGATTGACTGACTTAGTTGACCCGTAGATGCCGATATTGCAGTGGACCGAACCCTAGCATATTTCTCTTTTATCTGATTTATCTCTATCTTTATTTCTCTTCCTTTAATCTTATTTAGTTTAGTTAAAACCTTTTCAAAAAAACCCCCTAGATTGTTACTGGCAGATTTAGATTACAGTTAGTTAGTTTCCTCCCTAGTTAGTAGACTTAGGTTTTATTTTTGGTGTATAACGATACGTATCAGGTCATACGGATTTCACAATTTTCACAAAGGCATAACACAAATATCATCTATCATCACAAATCATCAATTCTCATATCAATTATCAACTAACAACAACCAACATCAACAACACAATTCCTAAGTTTACAAATCATATTCTAAATACGATTTCTAACATGGAAAACACATAAAAACACGTAAATTATATCGAGTAACCCTTCACCGTTACCTTTTCGCGTCTTTAATCAATTTCTAGAAAGTCTCCACCTACAATTAGATAACAAAAGATGAATATAATTCACCCTTGAGAAAGACGGATAAATTGAAAAGCGAGAAAGACGGTAATTTTATTACCAAAACGGATAGAGGAAGATGAGAGGGAAGGAATAAGACGAACCTAGGTGAATTTGAGCGAGAAATGAATGAGTAGTGACGATTCTAAACTTGGAAGAATATGGAGGCTAGGTTTTGGGGTTTCTTGGTGAGGAAGATGAAGATGTTGAGTTGTGAGGGTGAGTTAGGTTATGAGGGAGTATAAGAAGAGTAAGTGGAAAAAGTGAAGGAAAAGTCAATGACGTATTAAGACGTGATTCACTTGAATTCTCGCAAAAAATCCAAATACGAACTCGGAAATTCCAAATTAGACACGGAAAATTTAATTCTAAACTAAAAATAAATTTCGCTGAAAATTATCCGTATAATATTTTGAAATTACAAATAGGGTACATTTGCGGGTGTTACAATCACCCCACCTTTTAAAAAGTTTCGTCCTCGAAACTTGAGAGTAGAAAACAAAAGTATCAGGGACAAGAATCGGTTTTCAAAATTAATACGAAAACTTTTATAAGGGGAAATATTTATGAAATGAGGTTCATCTCGAAAGCAGTTTAAGGAAATCTTTCATAAGTGCGAAACTTTATTTACGGATCGCAGGAGTGCCCGTCGCGAACGTGTACTCTAGTTATCCAAATCAAAGCAATGTCGAAATAGTGAAATCGAAAATCAAACAACGTTAGTAAGTGTAGGACTAGTTATCAGACGTTTCCAATAACAAGTGCAAACATCCAACCAAACGCAAAATCCAGATATAAAAGCGAAAGAAATCTATTTTATCCAAAAAGATGGTACACAATCCATCTTTAGACTTCTTTGAAAAGTTAAATTAGAAATACAATATGAAAATTTGAAGGTTTTCTCAAAGATAAAATCAAAATAACAAGACATTTCACGTACATAGAGCGACTCGAACATCGAAATCACAAATCGCGATACTAAGAGGTACGCCCAACGAGCAAAATGGACCAAAAAGGGGAAAGGATTGAAGAGTAGAAGATTGAGCAAGGATCAAATTGAGGGAAGAGATAGGGATGAACTCCAAACCTATATTTCATCTATGATAATTCAAACGTCGCTCGCAACTCGACATCATTAAATTCACGAACAAACTAGTCCTCAAGAGAGTGCAATTTATCCTCAACATTCTAGATCATTAGATTCCTACAAAAATATTTCATAAACATGAAACTTCGAGCAACAAATCCCAATTATTCAAATCCAATATATTTACCTAAGTCCATCGGCACGGTAGACTCCACAACTAACAATCCACAAGAAAGATTTATTACGCACTCTAATCTTCTTAGTTTCATCAAAACTCTTACTAGAAACCACCAACAAAATATTTATCTAGGGAAACATGATCGCTAACAACCACAAGGTAAAGGAGACTTACCATGAAATTCCCTTGATTCAATTTACTTCAAACTCATTATCCTAAATTTGCAATGAACTTTCTCATCTTCGAAAGTCAAAACACAATCAAAGCAACAAACATAATTATCTACGATTCAACTAGCCTCATCCAAAGTCTCCCGACAAGGGAAAA